>JAXGGA010002312.1:0-125406 GCA_038373865.1 Uloborus plumipes
TCAAAATACTTCCTTTACTAAGTAAAAGGTAGTAAAAATGGCTGAGGAATCATCAAGTTTTGCTTCATATTTTGCATAATACAATGCAGTTTCATTATATTTTTTAATTATATTTCGCGTTCGTTTACATTAAATCTATATCAAGTGGATACACGATACACGGTATTTATGTATATTTTTAAATAAAACATATCATTCACAATGCAATAATATATTTCGTAATAACATATCTACTCCGCATGTTGTTGAATATGTAAATGCTGGACGTTTAGTAGCATACTGTGCAGTTACTGCCGACTGCCAGTCGATTCCGCATGACAATTAGAGTAAAAAGAGCAGGTAAACGGCAGTATCTGCTTTACCTCTCTATGCGCTTCCAAAATCAAAATTCAATCGATTACCCAAAAGATATATCGGTATAAACATATAGTATCGCCTATGTTCGAAGTTCAATGTTTTATTGATCTTTGTGGGAAATCAAAAACGCGTTTCTTCAATTATCTCGAAAACTCATTTTTGCAGATACTGCCGTTTACCTGCCCACGGTAGTATACTACACTGCAAGGTTTCTTGAGAAAAACATCGTGACGTCAGCGTGACGTTAGCCTGTGAAAAATGAGATAAAACGTCACAGCCTACTTGGCGAATTAGAGATCACTAACTGCTTGTGAGCTCTTATTGGCTCCGCCCGTAGTGACGTTCAGTGTCAACTTAAGTTGCTGTCTAGTATAAATTAAATTTAAAAAAAAAAAAAAAAACAGACCCTGATTGCCGACCTTATATTAAAATGAGCTTTATTGGTCAGAAAACATTTTAAATTTAAGTATATTTAATTGTTTTCGAGAGTACATGGCAGACACGGAAAAGGAGCTTACTAGCAAAATTTGCTAGTCGCAAAAGCAGAATAAAAAGGGAAAATTGAAAATCCTTACACAGTGCCCGCCACTAATAAAATCACTGGATTATAAAATCAGCCGCTCTATAAAATCAAATCTGGAAAAACGGAATCATTACTATATCAAAACATGTTAAAACTATTCTTTAATAAAATCATTAACGCCGTTTTATAAAATCAAGTTTTTGGAGAGTATACGTTAAAACAGGGGGGGGGGGAGAAAACACGCTTTTTCTTGTCTGAATAAAACCAGAATTTTCTTTCTCTTCAAGAGAACAGAGGTTGGCATTCAGTTTGGGCATAAATCGTTCGCTAGAAAAACCAGCCTAAACGTCAAGATTTAAGAATGATTTTTTCTTTCATTAGTTTGTTTCTCAAACAAGAATGAGTCAATATTTTAAAATTCTCGTGTAATTTTAAAAAATGTACTTTTTACACGTGAGTTAAAATCGAATTGTGTTTTAGTTAACTTAATTTGAAATATAGATAATAATACTGTCGTCCCTGCTTAATCGGGTAACGGATAAACGAATACCCCGCTTATACGAATAAAATATCGCGGAAGCGATGCCATAGACTTAATGTTAAAGATCCCCGCTAAACCGAATAATATTTCTTAGAACCGACAGTATTCGTTTGTGCGGGGCCGACAGTAATTAATTTTTATTTTGTTTCACGAAATTTTTTTTCTTTTTGTAATTAGATTTATAAAATAGCCGCTTAATGAAATCAAATATCCTCGGCACAAATGTGAGACGGGCACTGTACAGAAATCAATGACAAATATTTTAATTGTTGTCATTGCTTCATTAACAAATAGAAACTGGCAGCAGATAGACATTTTTAAACACTGAGTTTTCTTTCCTGGTCGGTCAACAATGACATCAGTTTCCAATTGCACGAATAAAGGCTTAGCCGCATTTGCTAAAAGACGTTATAATTCGAGTTCTGTTTGGGAGTTGGCGAGCGTAAGCATGCAGGGGGCCGTAGCCGCCTAGTTTTTAATATTTTTCAAAGATGGTTACATGCACACTCGAAAAAAGGATGAAAAGAAGGAGAACACGAAGAAAAAAAACGAATATAATACATAGCAAAAGTGATTCTTTTAGTACACTTACTTAAAATATAATTACAAGAAAGAATTGTGCAAAGTATGTTGAAAGCTCTAACTATTCAAAGATTATAGTTGTTTCAGTTGTAGTTGTTTAAAAGCATAGTCGTTTTAAAACAACGCTTTATTGAGAGAGGGGAAAATAATATAAGTTCATATACATCTTACAGGAAAACCGTAATAAAAACTTTTAGATATGAGGAAAACTTCAGAAAAACTCAATACTTTTTTCTTAAAGTGCGCTGGAAAAAAAAGAACTCAACTTTTTTGCAATACCAATATATTCCTATGTAAGAAACTAAAACAAGAAGCTCTTTCGGGTGCGATAGATCTCGCAATAATTAATCAACAATAAAGCTTTTATCATAAGTGTAAACAAACACATCTGCATTTTTAAGAATATATTTTTGGTTCAAATATAAAACATCGACATCAAAAAAAAAAAAAAAACATCGAAAGCAAGACATCGATGTTATAAAAAATATCTACCATGTTTCGGAAACATCGACATCGATGGAGCACCTCTAGCTTTTAATATTATCGTTTAAAAACCACTTTTAATTAATCTGAGCACTTTTTCAAATTCCTTAAATTTTGATTGGATATCCTGCAAAAAATGAAAGTTTTGAAGAAGCAAACCAAACAAAGTCATATCATTTCGTTGAAGGGGGAGGGGGAGCGATTTTTAACTTGTAATTTCCCGTCGCACGTAAAATATTTTGCTCTAAAGAAACGATATTCTCCGAAAATTGTATATCGATCAATTGGATATTGCGAGATGAAAAGGTTGCTATGACTACGAAAACCAAAAACATTCGGGTTGTCTTCGTACATATGAGTTAGCATAGAGATATCTTTTCATATTTCGTGAAAGAGGCAAAATAAGGAAAGCTTCTCAGATTTTCTCGGTTGGAAATGGCAACATCGCCGTGCCGAGAAAAAGTCAAATCAATTCTGCGACATGTTTATCGAATAGATATTCGAAACAGAAAGAGCGTTAAACAAAGCAAAGCTTTCAACGTTCAAAGAAACTTATAATTCTTTAAATAAAAGTACCTCACACTATTTACTGTCTTTTTCCGTGGCATGCCATATTATATTTTTCTGTTCAGTTAGATAATTAAAAATCTTTTCCTTTCTTTTTTGAGGAATCACTAATGCTTACTGCTTTCATTTAACTGTAGCTGATTTTCTTTTCAGTTTTCAGATTACCAAAAACGACGACGAGAATAAGTCTAACCGCTGTTTCTGATATTTATTTTAAGAGACTTATTTTCGTCGTCATGATTACAAATCGTCTGCGATTTGAATTCTTTCATTTTCTTTCAGAATTGTAGAAAAAGGGTTTTTATTTGTGCAAAATCACGTTTTAATCAAGTAAGAAACCTACACAGATGAACTTAAACAGCAAAAATTCATCTAAATGTAAAATTTCCAGATCACTAATTATCATTTAAGATTGATAAGAAAGAAAAAATTATAAAAAAAAACACAACTCGAAATAAAACCTGTATGATAAGTGTACGAATGAAATTGGCCAAAATAACCATATCTCTATCCCATCGTCCTAATTACCATTTCCTTTTAAGAGATATGTCTCGATTTACATAATCTAGAAAATCACTAGTCATTATATGACGAGTGCGAATTTCTTCTCCATTTCCGTTCCATTCCATATGTAGAATGGAGAAACTCAACGAGTAGGATCGTACTGCAATTTGTGATGACGAAAAACCTAATTTGAATTCACGACGTTTAAATTCAATTGAATGCCAGTGGCTAGATACTGGATATTTTTTATTTTGTTTTCTTTTTAACCCATTTATGCTCAAGTTTTTTTTTTCTTTAACAATTTTTTAAAATTTTTATCTGTTTAAAACTCTTACTTGGAATATGCAATACACAGCCAACTCGTTCAGTTCGATCCATGGACTGCAGTTTCGGGCTTATCATGCCCTTATCAGCATGGAATACGAAAGTGAACGCGTTGGAGGCAAAAATCCTGTTATAGAGCAAAGAGAGCCGAAAAAAACTGGTAGCTAATGTGAAATTAGAACACCAGTGAGCGACAGCACATGGCAACGGTACAACTCGAAATTTGGAGAATGTGGGACAAAAGGGAAATGAATAACTTACCCTTTTTAAACGAAACAAATTGAAAATTTGTTTTGAAAACTACACGTACAAAGAAAGCACAACGTATTGACTAAAACTCGTGGACAATACTGCGGTAGTCCAGCATTAATAAAGGTAGTAACTTGTCCCAACTCTGTTGATTTCTGGAGACCATAAGCGAGAGATTATTCAGGATTGTCCGGTTCAATCTCTCCACCATGGCCTTCCTGAGATTTCTCAAGTTTGAGAACTTGGCATAGACGCTTGATCGCATCAGAGGTAAAATTCCTTCTTTGATCAGATCGAATCTTGCAAAGGTGTTCCTTATCTCGACATACAATGCTGGTACTAGAGATTCTGCTTCGGTGGAAGCATCTTGATTTGGGATTGGACATGCTGCGAACTTCCATCGACATCGTAAAGAGAAAATAGAGCTGAAAAATGTCTCCCAAGCATTATACCTTCTCTCTCGAAAAAAATTCCAGGAATCGTACACTGTTTCGTGTTTATAAGAGCGCTAGGTCAACGCCTCCTAAATACGAAATACCTATTGCTTTCTGGTTTTTAGCACAGAGCAAAATTTCTCCCTTGGTTCACGAAGCACTGCCATCTATCAGAGTTCTTCGAGACAGAAAATTGACGATTGGTTGATTTCTAAATTTTAATGAAAAAAAAAACAATCAGAAAATTTAATTCGAGTATTGTTTGGATTTATCACCATAACAACGGCATTATCATATTGCCGCAAGATGGCGCTCAAAGTGGAACAACTGTCTCCCGTATTTAGGCAAATGAAGTAAGCGTTTAGTATTTAGGAGGCGTTGCCTGGACTCGATGAAAACTTGAATTAGATTACGCTTGCTCTCTAAAGACGTCCAAATGACGCAAAATTAATACTAGAGGAACTATTTTTCTTTGCAGTACGCAAAAGGCTCTTTAATCACTTTATGGCCTAAACAATGGTAAGCCCACCGTTGCATTGTCATAAGGATTCTCAAAGGAAAACAACAAGCTAGATTTGAATATTCATCTTTTTCAAGGTTGTCGGTAATAAACTCCCAAAAGAAATTGTAACGTATGCATCAATGCACGAGCATGAAACAGTTCCCCATATAAGAAAGAAAAACTCCCTGATGTTTTACATTAGTACACTGCTGCTTAAAATAAGGACAAAAGAAAAAATACCAGGTCTTGGCTGCATTGGGTCGGAAACTTATACAAATTTTGGGTGTTAATACGAAACTACCACTAGTACTTACACCATTAACCACATTTTACCATTAGTACTTACACTCATACTAACGGTAAAAACTTTTTTTTTCTAATTTGGCAATTAAGAGCTTTTATCCTCTAAATGACTTGTCTGCAATCTGCATAAAAGTTTGCAGGGAATAAAACAACACCAGAAAATGATAAGTAACTTATCACTAATCATTTACTGATTGCTATCTGCCAAAAATAAAAAAGGAATACTTGAAAGTTTAAATAAAAGAAATTGGAACTCTGCTTTTTAATGAAGTGGTAAAAAATACGTGGATAATGTATACGCCTATAGGCGTAAAAAGACACAGCAGGCCTAACATCTTTGAACAAATCGACCATTAATAAAAGAATCGTGGAGCCATTGCTCCCGAAAATTCGATTCCGAGACCGACAATAAATGCAAAGCATTAAAAAGTTTATTAATTCACCGATAAACGCCGTCTACGATCAACTGCTTTTGTCGTAGCAGAACGGTAAGCGAATTGCAATCGATACGACGGGTACAGTTGCATTGCCCGGAGCATTTAAGTAACATCAATAAACTTCCGACAAAAGTGAAGTGAATTCAATGGCGGACCTCCGTTGCTAAGCGACGAACCATCTCCCGGACTCTATTACAATAAATGTCAAAAGTGTCGATGAAGGAATCTGGCAATGTATTCCAGAGCGGCAAATATGGAAGGAGCAAAACCTTTCCGTCTTTCTATTCAAAATGGCGACCAGATGAAGCATATATGCTCGGAATCGAACGCTGAGAAATTAAAAAGGAACTATATTGCCTTTCCCATTCGCTTTTCATTTCTTGTAATTCTTACTCCCAAAAGATTTCAAATTTTGTCGAAGTGTGAATCTTACTGGATGAGCACAATGGTGAATACGGCCGGAGAAAGTCGATTTAGTTCCTAAACTTCCAAGATTCATGGCAAAAAAAAAAAAGGCTTGAAGGTAAAAAATTTCAAAAATCTAATCTCATAAGCCGAGTTCTTTTTCCTTTAATCAGGAGTTTTGAATTTTTCCAGGAAAGAGGGGGGCTTGTTTCAGTGTAAATTGTTACCAAAAACAAAGTAAACCCCAGTCCCACATACATACAAATATATAATTTCCCGAAGACTTGTTGCGAAATTATAACATCGTCGACCATTCCATTTTTTTCTTCACCTCCCCTACTCGCTCCAACAAGTGTAAAACTATACTTTAGCCCGTTGTTGAATTAATGTCTCTAAAACATGGCACAATTTGGAAAAAAGGCCGGACTCTGACCCATTTAGGAAGTATTCTGATCGCGAAAAAAAAATTCACTCAAATTTGGGTCTAAATTTTGATTTTGCCCACCCCCGAATGAATATTGAGTAGTTTTTTCGACCTGTCAGCACGTGCATATATATATATACCTACCAACATATAACCAGCAAAAAATTCCTTTTCAACCACCCCCGAGTTAATTACGACGAGTTTTCTCGTGACGTCTATGTATGTGCTTATGTATGTATGTCGTATAACTCAAAAAATATATGCCCTAGAAGCTTCTAGTTTGGTATGTACGCTCTGAGGGGAGCCTAGTTGTGCACCTCCCTTTGTGGTTGCAATAGAATATTCCCAAGGGGGTGTTTCATCCCTTTTTTGGGGAAAATCAATGTTAATTTCGATGCAGACTGAAGCGATATGAATTGGCGCTACCACTTGGCGATATATTGCCAAGCTTTTTGTCGCTAAGTGTTTGGCGACATATCGCCAAGTTGGCAACAAATTTGGCGAAAAAAATATTTTTTGAATTTGGGTTCAATTTGGAGCTATTGGCGATACTTTGCGAAAAATCCACCGAATGATGTTAAAATCGGCAATATTTAGAAAACTATTCATTGTAAAACATTTTTTTCATGGCAAACTGGGGAGTAAATGTTTGAACTGTTATCTTGCTTACTCCAAGCACTATTTCAGCACTTAAGGCTACTAATGAAATTTACACGTTTAAGGAAGTCGTGTGGGTCCATACCAGATTTTTTTCCAGGATTAGGATGAGGAAAAAAATCGTTTTATCAAAACCTTACATAATCATTTTTGAAGTACAGTCTCACGTCCACAGAATTTCCATACAAAACACGCGAACTGCATATTCTGGGTCCTAACAAGGACGAACGCCGAGAATAATGGAATCCGATGTGTATCCGAGACTGAAGAAGCTTGAGTAAAAGAGTCGACACATTCGTAGCCTTGAGAACGCTCCTCTGAGCCAGGTGTCGGCGGTAAGAATCGTATAAATAGCCGGAGCAGTGAGAGTGAGTCGGGCTTTTTGTTTCGAGGTCCCGCAAATGAAGTCATCATTCATCATGGGAAAAGTGGATTCGGTAGGATTTTTGAAGGATACCTGTGCTAACTGTTTATGTAACTATGACCTGCATAGTTTCATGTATGTTAACCACAGGCGCCTCATGGGAACGGGATGCACTGGCAATCCCTTCTGGCTTTTGGACAAAAAAGAGAAATATAATATTAAAGTTTTTTAAATAATATTATTGTTTAATTATTAAGTTTGTAAAAAAAATACTGAGGAGGAGTTCCCCCCGCCCCCACGTGTGATTCTGCCGGCGCCTATGATGTTAACAGGCCCGTCATTTCGGGTTTTTCCGAAAGAGGGAGGTAAAAGGTGTACCCTCAATGTAATTTTTGTGGTAAAACAGCAAAAGCCATGCCCCCTAACATGTAAAAAGATTAATTTTTCAAAACCGGGGGTGGGAGTCAATTTTAAAAGTAGCAATAATGAACGCGAACTCATAAAAAATGCATCACAATCCTATTCGGGGTCGCTACCCAAAGGCTGGAAACAACCGGTCTAAAGGATTTTTTGTAACTTTGAAGCAAATGTCAGCTATCTTTATATAATTGTACTTTCGGTACATTGACTTCATATTTATTAACGCGCGATTTTATTTAAAGTAAAAGAACTTCAAAATGACTAGGCGAAAAACATTTTTCACTCTAAGATAGTCTTAAAACTGTTTTATAGTTCAGGAAATGCAGCAAACGCTCTTACAAATTCCTTTCCATTTTTCGTGGAGCCAAAATTTGGCTGCGATTCAAACAGAATAAGCAACCAAGATGTGCCAGAGAAAGTTTCTTTGACAGATGTCGCTGTTTTTCTCATGGATGTTCGTAGTAAAATTCTGTAGGAAAAAAAGGCGCTTTAGAATATTTTCGTGTCATTATGTTCGAAACGTTTTCTGAATCATGAAATAAATGTTTTAAGAACGATTCGAGCGCTCAGCAATAAACCACGGGCCCCATATTCTCTACATTTTGCCTTTCTATAGACTACTTAGAAAAGTTTTCTGAAACACTTATGAAATCATTTATTTCATTAGAATGAGAAGAAATAAACACATAATTGAAGAGCTTGGGAGATGAAGGGGTTATGTGACAAAAAAGAAATTGCGAGTAATTAAAGTTCACTGTTTTATTATTGCAGTTTTTTGTTTTTTGGTTTTGTCGTTAGTGTACGTAGGTAATTGGCCTAATGACATACACTTTGTGATGTACCAAGTTTTATTTGCTTACCTGTATCCATCTTAGACCATTCAGCTATCCATTGCTTACCACTGTCCACTGTGTTTATTTTTTTAAATGTACGCCCCTTCATCTCCAAATCCTTCAATTGTATTTTAAAGTTGAAGTTAAAGTAAATAAACATTCTACTAAGGCGTAATTTTTGAAACCGTGGTACGGAAATTCTCTATAGTGTATTTTTGCTGAAACATAAATACAGGGTCCCGCGTATCACTGTGACGTATTTGAAGAGGGCATCGTGTGAGTTGTGGCTGGGATACGGGTCAGCGCTGTAAAAAAATGTGTATAACCTTATTCCATAAATAAGGTGGCAGTAGTGCAGCCTTTACTGCTATGGTAACTCAACCGATATAGGGCCACGTGGGCCTAGAGGTAGAGTACTCTTCTCGTAAGCAAGTGGTCGCGGGTTCGAATCCCCGCCCTGCCCATGGTTGTTATTTCATCCTCTCTGTGCCGTAAATCTGTCCTGTGTTTGTCAGGAGGCAAAGCGCATGTACATGTCTGTTCTCATGTATGTTGAAGCTGATTAATTCAGAAAAGCAAACTTAACCAGATATATCTGATGTAAAATAACACATCACCTGTGGAAGGTTACACCACGGTAATGCAACTATAGCATAACGTTTCACTAATTTCTGTGTGTAAGGTTACACCAGAATTCTCTGTCGAAACAAAGAACAAAAAATGAGCATTCATCAGGCTGGAGGATTACTTTCAATCATTCGTTTATTTATTGCTAGTCAGGTTCATGCTTTCCCGCTACCGATCAATTTTACACAAATTCGTGAGTTATTTTAATTACATGCGATTGGTTTGAATCCCGAACCGCAAACTTACCGTGTACAGAACAAAGCAAGCGCGGCCAGTTAAAGCGCATCTGGGTTACGTTCTTGAGACTTCAAGAGCTCTACGCCGATGTTTGTCTTTTAAAACATGCACTTTGAATAATACCCCTGTCTTTTTAACGCTCGATGGAACTTTAAACAGGATACGTGAAAAATTTCCTCCAACAATTAGAGTTTTCCTAAAATCTGAACAGCTTACTCCAGTCTAGACAGGGGTTCCCACGAGGGGGCGGGGGGGGGGGGTTATGGCGCAAGCTGCGCCATCAAAAAAAAATTTTTTTTGGTTGGGGATTTTTTAAAACTAATTTATTTATTTATTAATTCAAATAATTTGCTGATATTTTTTAATCTAAATTATTTATTAATTTATCTTTTTAATTTGAATTATTTATTTTATTCATTTATCATTATTTATTTTTTAATTTAATTTTGTGCGTATGTGTGTGTGTGTGCTTGGAATGCCTGGAAGGGAAGAAAAGAGATTCTATTCTGCGCATAATTAGTACTTTTCAAAAATTAATAACATAGAAAAAAATAACCGTAAAATTAAAAAAATAAAAATAAAAAAGAGCGGTAAAAATAAAAATAAAAAGCGCAAGAGGACTGTGAAAAAAAGGGGGGGGGGGAGGCACCACTGACTCCAGAAGTTGTATAATTCTTGCAATTGTAGCTCTTTGTACGAAAACGGTGATAGATGGAACTCCTTGCACATTTGAACTTAAATCTGCCATCTTCCCTTTCCTGCTTACGCAACGTATCAACATTATCAACTGTCCTCTTTTCTCAAAGGCTTGCCATGCATTTATTCAAACTTAGCTTACAAAATTACTTCCCAACGTTCTAAAATGTACGCTCCCGTAGGAATACGCGATTGCATTTCACCAAACGAAACATTTTGTAATCCTAAAAGACTCCTTCTTCGAAACTTGCGTTGAATTTCCTTGAAGGCTTATACGGTAAATTTGACGCAGCATTAACTTTATGTGGCGTATTTCGAAATCCCATTAAATGTGCGGGAAATGGTTTGACAGCTCACTTTGAGCGCCTGGTGTGTTTTTATTTCATTTGAGAGAGAGAGAGTGTGTGTAGTGTATTTGTTAGATTTCATAAGTTGCCTCAATATACTTGTTTGTGTGTAACAAAAAATAATTTAATGTTTCGTTTTTTAGGTGGCAGGATTAGCGGGTATACTGAACTCGGAATGGGAGGACAGTAAATTGGGGAGGGGGGGGGGGCTGCCAAAGGGATAAAAATGAGTTTACTACGTTATTGACTACTTTTTTATTTAATCATATCATCAGCAAAATATTGAAAACTATTTCTTTCAAAAAATCATACGTACACATATATCCAGAGCCTGTTTGAATTTGATATCCCGATAATCAAATCGGAACTTTTATACAACACTGCAACTTTTCTTGACAAAAACATCGTGACGTCAGCGTGACGTTAGCCGATGAAAAACGAGCTAGATAAAACGTCACAGCCTATTTGGCGAATTAGAGGAGATCGCTGACTGACTGCTTGTGAGCTCTTATTGGTTCCGCCGTAGTGACGTTCAGTGTCAAGTTAAATTGCTGTCTAGTATAGGCACGCTTCACTTGACACAACTTTTACTCTCAACGTAGATCCCATGCAGAGCCGGGCCACGCAGCGAACAAAAGTAAAAGAATGGCAGTATGAATACTATGTTTTCAATTGAAACGCATTTCATTTTCGATGTTTTCAAAATAAAATGAGAATATAACTTTTGAAACAATCACTTTTTTTTTTTTTTTTTTGCTGGTATGAACGTTCTAAATCCTCAGTAACATGAAAAAATAAATAAAAATTACTTACAAATCATTTGTATTCGACAATTTATTAAACAGATTTTGAACTTGGGGGAAGCATTTGGAGCGCCCCGATGGGAGGTCACGGGAAGTCCTTGTGGCCTCCCAATAATTTCCGTATTCGGCACATTTTGCTAACGATTCGACAATTTAAAGACAATATTGCAACATTGAGATTATTTGTTCTTTTTAGTTTTTAGGATGGTTTTTTGAAAGATGCCTTATAATTTTCCTCACTAAATGAAATGCGTGTACCACATGTGTGCATGCTTGTATTTTATCATTCGGTGAAATTTGAACTGCATTCGGCAAATTGATAATTATCCCCCTCTCAAAAATTTTAGGTCGGGGCGCCCTTGGAAGCTAAGTCCTCATGCTTTTCAAAACGTTGAGACGTCTCATTAATGAACTGAGGGCAGCGATCTGTGACATACCAGAACAATGAACACAGCATCCAAAGAATGAACGACGGAGGAAGTTGTGGACTTAATTCCAGCAAATCGCGAGCGCTGTTTCAAAATGCGCAGCGCCATTTCTGGGCGTTTAAAGAATAATGCGGCGGAATAACTGTTACGAGTTATTAATGAATCGCCCGGCGAGTTCGCTTGTGTAATTTTAGGAAAGCGCTCATTTCATTTAATGTAGTTTGAGGAGAACAACAGAAAGTGTGCACAACACACGTAATGTGCTCTCCCATTTTCCTAATCGCTGTCTGCTTGTGATTAAAATTGTTTCGAATCTGTTTGGAATTTTACCTTAAGTGATAAATGAAGGGCTTGGTGGATGAAGGGGCTAAGTTACATTTCAAAAAATAAAGACTCTGTACAATGGTAAGCAATGGAGACAGATAAGCAAATAAAACTTGGCATATCAAACAGTAGATGTTTAATAGCATTACTAATGACAAAACCAGAAAACAAAAAAGCTGCAACAACTACAACAATAAAACTTTGAACTTTAATTACTCGCAATTTCTGTTTTGTCACTGAACCCCTTCATCTCCCAAGCCCTTAAAATATCAACTGCAGTCGAGCTCGCTTATAACGAGCGCGAATTGCTCGTTATAACCGAGTGCTCGTAGAACACGGGGTCGGGAAAAATTTTCATAAAACTTCATGTACGTGCTTGCTTCGTTAGTTTTTGATTGCTGTTACTGTGTTAAAGGTTTCGAAAAAAATTAAAAAGTTTTTCTGAAAATCCAAAAAGCATAAGAATAAAGAAAGCTACTAAACGTACAGGAACAGCTAGGAACAAGTTTTCACACTTTATTTCCTTATAGCTTTGTGTACCATCCCTCTTTAGAACCAAAGTAATCGATTCATTTCCTGAGCGATAGTATTATGATTTTACGAACGTGTCATTAAAAAAACAATCCCGGACAGATTCTGTATATGAAAAATGACGAGTGTACAGAGAATCGCCAGTATGTCATTTATGGTATTAATTCAGTTGTATTTATATAGGGTGAGTTCTGGTAAGTGCGTCCACGGGGTAAGTGCGTCCACTGGGAATTATATGAACACTGTCCTGAAATGGCTTCTGCAACACATCGACTATGTTAGATTACTGTCTAATGATAATTTCAATAGGTAGAATTCAGGCTTGGATTCAATAGACGAAACACAATCAGAGACAACTTAAATGTCTTCAAAAAAAACTCTAAAGTAAAGATTGAGAAGGTTTTGCTTCAGTTTCTCTTGTAGTCATACCAAGCAATTGAAGTCAAGAAATGCAAGTTGTTTGTTTTGAGTAATAGCTACTAATAACATTCATGGGGTATTTTGATCAAATACTCTAACTAAAATTTGTTTATATGACGGTACGCACTTTCCCTTTCTTTTAAGTAAGGGGGGGGGTAAGTGCGTACCTTTATAATGGGGCAAGTGCGTACCACTATCATGAGGCATATGCGTTCTATTATGCGGAGCATGTGCGTATCATTATGATGAGGCAAATGTGTACCATTATGGGGAAAATCCGACTCTCGTAATTCACCTTTAATTTTGCTTATAACTCTTTTATAAGCTGATTATAAATCCGACGTCACTTCAATCAAGTATTTATATTTACATTGAATGCAGCGATCATAAGCTATACTTAATTTGAACCAGAATGACAAATGAAGCAATGAATTTAAGTGAAACACTAAATAAGGAACCAACTGATTCAAAAAACGAAGGTGGAGTAATGAATAAATTATATTTAAGAAAATTAAGAACACCTTGTGAAAAACAATTTCCATGTACAAGAAAAAAAAAACATAGTACAAGTATCAAATCATGATCATTTTTTTTTTTTTTTGCTCTTTATTTTGTGTTTTTTCTTAGTGCTGATTATTCTAATAAGAAAAATATTTTAAAACCATATTTATTCAAAAAAAAAAAAAAAAAAAGAAAGAAAGAAAAAAACGAAGTGTTCACTCAGGTCACCTAACGATCTATCATACAAATAGAATTAAAGAAAATCACAGGGGTACGCACTTACAACAACGCTATTGGACGCACATGTCTCATCTTACATTTAAGAAGGGGTAAGTGCGAACCCTGGCTTAAACACATATTGATTAATGTATTAAACCAAAATAAACTATGTAGACTATAAGTGATTATTACTAAATAAAAACAACTTACATTTGCTCACTTGGTCTTATTAAAAGAACAAAGGAAGAATCACAGACACAACTCTCTCAATCTTCAAATCACAGTTGTTCGCAAGACAAGTGGGATATCACTGATGGCGTTTCATCCATGCAAGCAAAAGCCGATCTCTAGTATTAGGAATCATCACAAGGCAACTATCTAACATATTTAATATGTGCCAGAAGTTTTTTCCTGCTCATATTCACATAATTTAAGGAGTAGAGAGATCACTTACCCCGCTAGGTAGGGAAAGTGCGTACCTTAGAATAGGTGTCATAAACGAGGTCACAAAACCTATGCTTAGGGTTTATTTGACATATTATATACTTGAAAATCTTAGTAAAGGATATGGAAAGAAAACTAAAAAAACATTGTGAGTGTACAAGATTTTTCAACAGATCAGTATCCTTGAAAACATGAACTTTGAAAAAAAGGGTACGCACTTACCAGAACTCACCCTACATAAATAACACAAAAATCATTGCAATGTTCCTGCTTTTAGTTTGCTATGTAATTATGGAGTACGCAAGAAGGATACTGGAGTTATATACCCCCCCCCCCTTCGACCTCAAGTGGAAAAAAGATGAGAAGCGACCGAAATGTGCATGAAAACTCAAAAAACTACATAAGGAGCTACGAGAAATCTAACTTTGTTTTTCGTTTTTCTCGAAATCGCTTTTTGGTCTCTTTCATCTTTTTTCCCCCTAGCCAGGGGCGCACCCAGGATTTAACTTAAGGGGGGGCTAATTTCTGACATCAAGCACCCCTACCCCTTTTATATCCAGAGGCCATTGGATTAAAATTTTAAAATCGCGAAAATACTAAACTTTAATAGATCCCTCACCCCCCTTTTCTTTTTATTTATTTTTTCCGGAATAATAATGTAAAGCTTTGCTTTTTTGATTGGAAGCTCTCTTGCTTCTGTTAAATTTTATGTGAATTTTTTACTTATTTATCAAATTGTGTTTATGTAAGAAAATAAATGGTAAATACTATGAGGATCTTCCAACCTTACTGAAGATGGGGTGATTAATGCACTCACGAGAATAGCGTTATGATACGATCATTATGAACAAAGACATAAAGTAGAATATTCAAACATACTGATACGGCGTTCATGGGTTCTCCCCGGAAAAATTTTCGAAAAGTGATCCCAAAAATACAACAGTTAGACAACTTTTGATCATGTTGGGAGATTTGAGACTTGCTGGCTCTCACCTAATAGGGGAAGACCGCTTATATTGGACCACTGCTTAAATTGGACCTCGGGCTTAAAATCTAGTACAGAGATCTGTGCTACAGTTTAACAGTAGAAATATAAAGTTTTAGGAATAAAAACAATGTGTATGAAGTTTCGCCAGTCTTCGAACTGCTTAGCGTGAGTTACGGCTTGATTTGTGTTGAAAACGTGCGAAATCTTATTTTGCGGACTTGTTTCTAGAAGGATAACTCAAAAACTTGTGAATTGCGGTAAAATGCTGTTACAGTATTATAATCTGTGTTTAATAAGGATTACATCGATGTATTTACATGCGCAATTGTGATAGTTTTTGACAGAGCAATGAGCTGAAGAATAAAAAATGGCGTGTTTTCCTTTATTGGACCGAAAAAAATTTCCTATATTGGACCGGTGGTCCAATTTAAGAATATGATTTTAAAGACTTTTTATTAATCGTGACACAAAATAAGCGACTCCTTTTATTTAATAGCGTAGTTAAAATTATTTTAAGCATACTTTAACACCTATTCACGATATTCATTTAAACTTTTTTATCAAGCACATTTTTATCAAGCAGAAACTGCAACTTCTCAAAATGTATGTTTTTTTTTTCTCTCCATTCATTAAGCTGCAGTTGCAGGTTGTTAAACATAGTTATTAACTGAAATAAAATTTACGCTGGTTTACCGAGAGAAAAATAGGGAATTCTCCGATATTTTCGAAATGATTTTAAGGGGTTACAGTACCTTTCTAACAAATTTCTTTAATTTAAGTGAAAAAGTTAATTCTTTGAAATATTTGTTTCTGCACTTGTTTAAAAACCAATAATTTATTTTCAAACATCAAAAATTTTGAAAACTTTTTTTGAAAATTTGAAAAATGTAAGAAAATTTCAGTTTTTTTAAAACCCTAAGGCTTTTTTGTTTTTGCACTAATTTCAAAATTTCTTTTTGTGAAATGATCACAAGGAAAACCTCAACAAATCTGTGCATTCAATTTCTTATCTTTTGATTAGAAAATATTTTGTGACCTTTTATGTAAAAAATTCTTAGAAAATTTTGTTCTTCGAGGTTTAACAAACTCTAAAATTTTTTGTAATTTATAAAACGCTTATTCAATGCACAGTTTTGTTAAATATATTATCCTGAGTGCAAAAAATATTGCTTTAAAGTTATATCTTTAATAGAAAAAATTCCTTAGCATTTCTAGTAACATAGAAACACTAAAAACTGATCACCGAGAAAAAGCACTTTAAAGTTTGGCTTTTCCATTAGAACACATAGCATGTATGCCCTAAAGTCACTCATAACTTTTAAAATAATTTAGTTAGAAGAATGCTGTTTTTTTCTGAGTGTTTTAAATAATTTTTACTTTTGAAATAAGCAATAAAATTTTTTTTTGTTTTTTTGTCATTTTTGAGGTACTGTAACCCCTTAAAAGAAAAACAACTTATATGCTACTAAAATGTTCAATGTAGAAGAAACCAGTATTTTCACTGTCCTAAAGCCCCACAATATATTGACGTATAGAGGTAACCATCAGGTTGGAACAGTAATGAATGGTAAATGTGGTATAAACACACTGGTTATTTGTTGCAAGCTTCCCTGGTGAGCAATATACTTGTTCAAAAAAAAAAAAAAAAAAAGTTTTAATCACAAACGATAATTCACACAATTGATACAACATTTCATCAAAAATGTTAAGCCAAGCAATGTAAAAAGAATGTCCTTCTATTAATGGATAGGCACAGCACTTACATAAAGAACATTGATGCAATAAACTTGACTAACGATAATACTTTCTCTTTAGGCACATCATACACGTAGATGTGGTCTTTAGATCCATTATTTAATATCGCATTGGAGAACTGTTTGGTAACTCTTATGGTCAAACCACAATCAAGGCCTTGGCAAATGCTGTGAGTTGATTCCAAAGAACAGGAGTTTGGATTGTTAATTGACATGTGCTTACTGACACTGACTTGGCTGCAGCATAGAAACTACTCAAAGCGAACAGGTTACATGTTCTTTGTAAGTTGTACACCATGTACAAGCTACGACTTAGATTAGCACAAGTTCTGCAGAATCCGTGGATAGTTCTCATCAAAACATGATTGCCAACTCTAACTATGATTTTGTAAAGCCGGCTCACATATCCCCTTTTCCTGAAACAATAGAAGGAACAAAAAGGAAGGCTATTCAGCAATCATTCTAACGCCCTATAAAAGAGGCATAGAGCAGAAAAAGTCACACAAGAAGAAGCGAGAAACTGCACAAAACAATTGCTATTGCAATGTTTGTCATAGAGATGAAGTGCAAAACATGATTAAGTGTATGAAATACCATTGGCGAGTTTATCAACACTGCCTAAGTGAGGCCGAAGCAAAAGAAATTCTACTGCAAATCCCTGTAAAAAAGCTGTATAGTTCAAACATAAATTATTCTATGATTTCTTGGTACGGTCCAATTTAGGAAGAACATGGTTCAATTTAGGCGCATGTATTCCTAAATTGGACTTTTGCAACTTTTTATAAGATTATTTTTAAAAAAATAATTTTCATATTTTCTGAAAATATAAGCTCCTAGGGCGGTTCCTGATTAAACTTAGCTTACGATGACCTATTTTGCATTTCTGTTTTGCTTCACATTGAGCGACACAGGCCTCCTGTTCTTAGGGGGTCCAATATAGGCGGTCTTCCCCTATTTTTTCAGAATTTGAGGCCATAAAAACGTTATTATTACACGTAATTTTTTGCAATTGTTTGAGGGGTGAGGTTTAGGAATGTTTCTATATTAAGATTCGAAAAGCGCAGTTTAAGACGACATTGGTTAATTTTAGGAAGATCACGAGTCAGGGGCTCTCCCATTGTAAATATTCGAAATTGATGTCCAAAAAACACCATAGTAGGCCCTCTTTGAAAATGTTAGGAGAATGAATGGGGGTTTTGGAACTTTTCACTGACGATTTTTTGATGTTGAAATTCCAAAAACGAAATGTATAACTATCTCAGTTAATCTTAGGAAGAATGGGGTTCGACCGCCCTCAACCCGAATTTTTTTTTTAAATTGATGTCTAAACAACGCAATAACATCTTTGATGATGTTAGAGAAAAGCACAGGGTTCGATTTTCTCCTCTGAATGTTTATTATCAAAATTAAAGATCTCAAAACTCAATTTTAAACGATTTTCGGGATCTTTCCTCGAACGTTTTTTGAAATTGAAGTTTTGAAACTGCCATTGTAGACCATCTTTGATGACGTTATGGGAATGGATGGAATGTGGTGGAACTCTCCACAGGATATTTTCCACGAAACTGAGCTTAGAGAAACATGGTTCCATTGTTGTCGATGTTAAGAGTTCGGAGGCCTTCCTCAGGAAAGTTTTCAAAATTAAAAAAAATAAAAATATGGTTATACATAGACCATTTATCGGTAGCCTTAGCGATAGGATTCATGTACTCTACACCAGCAGTTTTTCGTAATTAAAGTCCCCAGAAACGAAATTTAAGACCTTTCATCGATATTTTTGGTAGGAGGAAAGGCTCTTTTTTTTTAATTTTTTGAAATTAAAGTTTTAAAAACAAAACTGTAGGCCATATTCGATAATGGGGCTCGCTTTTCACCTCCAGAAATTTTTAGAAATTCATGTTCCAAAAACCAATTATTAGACGATCTTCAATGAGGACATTCAGACTTTCTCCCGGAATTTTTCAAGACTTGAAACTCTAAAACTATAATTCCTTTCTAACTTTAATGCCGAAAAAAAGAGAGTAATTAGGTTCGGATACCCCCTTCCTCCGATTTTCTTAGCTTTTTATTCCAAATCAAAATGGAGAAAATAGGAAAAGATTTTTCAGTTTACTAGTTTGGTTTTCTGTACTGAAATTTTTAATTTCCTGCCAGTGCCTTCATTGGTTAGAAGTACGGAAGTTTGTGACTTTAGTGTAAGTTTTTTTTTTTAATTAATTTATTTATTTTGCAAAGATACCCTTCGGTCACTTTTTTCTGTTTTTCTTTCCTCCCTCTCTTTCGTACTTCCTTTTACTTTAATACCATTTTATATTCTTTATAATCTGTTTCAACTTTTTATCTGTTTTCTTGTTTCTCGAGCATGTTTCTCAGAAAATCAGTGGCGGGTTAATCATGTCGCAATTGCTCCCCCCTTCCCGACCATAGGGGCTTTTATGAAATAGATTCAAAAAATATGCATGAAAAATGTTTTATGGAATTCTGTTTTTGACAGAAAGGAGCTTTAAAAATTTCATTATGACGATCCTTCAAACCTGTAATTTGCGACTGTGAAACATCATGATTTTCCATGACAAATCCTCGAAATTAAAATTATTTCGGTTTTGAGGGTGAGACGCTCTGTGATTTGAAGTTTCATGCTTTGCTGAGGCCCCATTCTCGTGCCTCATGCATTTGTACATGTACAATGAATGATTTAATTGAAAACAATGCCTTGGTTTTTTGGAAATTGTAGACGAGGGGGAGCGGTCCTTTATAAGTGAGAATTTACCCACTTTCCCCTAGACTTTAAGAAAGACAAGGTATATGTTATACGTGTGCGTATTTGTTATTTCAATTGGATTCAAAGAGTAGTATATATTGAGTTATTAATTACTTGAATCTTTTCTAACACCGTGGAAAAATTTAAAATGTCGTTGATGCTTAAGGCCTTCAAGTCTAGTTTTGTCATAGGGGGAGCTTAAGCCCCCAAAGCCCCCTCCTGGGTGCGCGCCTGCCCCTAGCCCTTCATTTGTTAGCGTACATTTAACTTTTTTTTTTTTTTTGCAGAATTTACTAAATGGATCAATTAGTTTTCGTCGGTTTGATGCATCAATGTATGATATTAATAGTCGAGGTAAATATCTTCTTATATCTCGATGGTCTGATGATTAAAAGAAATATTTGGCATGAATATTTGGTTATCAGTTTGCACAACAGCTGTGGTCTTCGAGCTATGTCATTACAGTTTCTGGGTATGTATTTGGGTCAATGTACTCCCATGCTTGGATTTTTCGATACTCATCTGAAGTTTTTTGAAAAAATTGTTCCAGAGAGTTTTTGAGCTGCAATAGTTTTAAGGCTACAGTGGACACATTTTTTTTTTTTCAATCATTGATACATATGTCTAAAACTTTGTGTGCTTGTATATTTATTACATCTAAAAGCATACAAAAAATTGGTGCAAAAGCAATGATTTTTTTTTTTTTTGAAATTTAAAATTAAAAATTTTTTTGCAAAATTTCAAAATGCTCCATTCGTCACATATTTTTTCCAAACTTTGAATTTCCACTTTATTTCCAATCAGTTGGCGTGATTGCATACATTTGTGCAGTACGTGTAATGTTTTGAGATATTTTATAAAAGATGGCTGAATATGAAAATTTATATGCATTTTTCAGCTAAAAAATTCATATACTTTTTTTGCGTACATAGAGTAATAGAGATAAGTCTTTAAGCATACAAATTGATAAAATTTAACACATTTAAATATGAGTATTTTCCAACAAATATTACGAGTAACAACGAATTATCAATTTAAGGCTCATCTGCTTCATTTTAACATGAAATAAGCTAAAAACAATTATAATTCATGTTCAAATTACCTTGGAATATTGGCACAAACATTGTACGATGCTGAGAAATTAGAGGTTCTAACAGATATTTAATTCTAATGTTTGCAAGCAATTTTTGGTCCTCCTATTAGAATTAGAGGAATTATACAAAAGACAGATTGATGCCATTTTTATAAGCCCGAGTGGATAGAATTCATTCAAATAATTTTTCAGAGCTATGTTGTATTAATAAGCACCCGGGCAACGCCGGGTAATAAGCTAGTATTATTATAAATTGGACAAGTAATGGTTTTTAAACCAACTTCCATTTATCGCCCTTTAGCAATCTCTGTTATAGATGGCGTTGGGCATAGATAGAGGCAAGCGCATTATTGATTGCCAAACAATACAGAGGAAGAAAAGAGGCACGGAAAGACACACGATTTGTTTTATTTTTACGGCTGGTTAATCGGAAGTATTTTCTCTTTTAACGTAATGTTATTGTCCTTTTTAAGATAAAGATTTTTTTCCTTGCGTTGTTTTCAAAAACAGTTTTGGAATGAAGCGAATATTTTGCAGTTCATGCAGACGCAGTAATCATTTGTTGCAAAAACTGCTTTAAAAATGAATGAAACAGAAAGCAGTTTTTCTAAACAAATAATTTAATAAAAGTTTAAAATAAGAACAAGAATAAACATTTAACAAGAAGTTCTGTCAAGAACTAAACGAGCCTACTTTCCCGTACATCGACATCGGCATTCTAGCATCTGATCATCATTCTCTTGATTATCTGAGACTAAAAATTATGTCAAACATACCTTTTTAGCACTTAAAGCTGATTTCTAAAAGCAAAATATACCTCTCTCATCAGGTGAAATAGACACATAATAAGTAAATAAATTAATAAATAAAGTTTTGTGGCGCCTTTTAAAGAATCTAACTGTTACAGTTCTTCCGTAGAAAAATTCCTCAATTGTTTTCAAAAAAAATAAATAAATAAAAGTACAAAGTACATCAAAACACATTTTATCAAAGAAAGAAAAAAAAACTCGTCCGTTGATAAAATGTCTCGAATTTCACTTTTAATCCATTGCCAGTTGTTAAATATAAATAAAAAATAAAATGCCCTCGTGAATGAAACATTTTTGTTACAAAAAAAATCGTCTGCCAAAAAAAAGAAAAAAAAAATAACACTAATAAATAAAATAAAACAAATGAATAAATAAACAAAAAATCGTCTGCACAGTCAGTCATTTTTTTTTCTGAGCCTACATTTCCGCCATGTTTGCGGAGTCGGAATCAGAGTCCTCACAGAAGATTATTCATAAAAGTACTTTACAAACATTATTTATCAAAACCATTTTCTTACAAAGTTAGTTTGAAGGAAATCCGACTTTAAGTTCAGAATCAACATTCAACTTAAATTCCCCGTAGGCGCTAATGTTAAATTTTTTTTCTGAACGGTTCACTATTGAACGAAAAACGGTTCAAATCAAAAATCGAAATATGAGAATGAGCCTCTCCAAGATCTTTCAAACAAAAAAAAGTTTATTCCGTTCGGATGGTTCACTCAGAAGTTATTAGGTGGGGAAAGGTTAATTGAACGGTTCAATGTTGAACGAAAAAATGTTCAAACTGAAAATTTAAATACGGTAATGAAGTATCCTTGCTGAGATCCTTCGAACAAAAAAAAAGTTTATTTAAATCGGACTGTTCACACTCAAAAGTTATTAGGGATGACAGCTTGCTTGAGCGGCTCAATGTTGAACGAAAAATTGTTCAAATTGGAAATGTAAATACGGGAATGAAGTATCCTTGATAAGATCTTTCGAACAAAAAAAAGTTTGTTCAAATCGGACTGTTCACTCGACAGTTAGCATTGCGGGACATGTTGTTTGAACGGTTCAAAGTTGAACCAAAAATTGTTCAAACCGAAAAATCAAATATGGGAATGAGCTGTACTCGCCGAGATCTTTCCAACAAAAAAAAGTTTGTCCAAATCGGAATGTTCAATCAAAAGTTATTAGGGGGGGACAGACAGACAGACCGACAGACCGACACACAAATTCCCCATCTCAATACCCTACTTTCAAATTTTTAATTTTTCGATATTAATTTTATTTTTTTTTATTTTTTTAACTTGGCGATATTTTTTGGACTTGGCGATATTTTTTAGATGCATTAAGCTACTTTTAATACTTTTTTCGTCTTTCTTTTATTTTTAACGGGAAAGTAGGCTTAAAAATGAAGAAAAAATACTCTGATATTTTTAACACAGTTTTCTTTTTTTTTTTTTTTAATTTTTTCATAGTTTTCCTGCGTGGAAGTGTGCATCCTGTTCACGGTTGCAGTGGAATTGGCAAAAGTCCAGTTAGGACGGTCTGTCTGAATGAGGGAAGGGGATAAAAATTTGATGGGAGTGTTTCGAAAAATTAAAAGTCTGACACACATCTGCAAAAGATGGCACTCCTAAAAACTAACAAATGCGTCCATTTGTCAAAACACGGGGCCACGGGCCATGGGCGTTATTGTTAAAAATCATACTGAAAAACCTTTGTACCGTTTTGGCCACTCTGTTTGTTAGTTGATTGAAACAGAGGATGCAAGTAAAATTCTAGCATCTTTATTTTTACACTTATATACAGCTATGTTACACAAATTATACATTAAGATATTTAGAACTCTGCACGACAACCATCCTTCCGTGTTGTTCGCTCTCCAAATCGCTTCTCCCCGCTGACCCCCTCAGTCCGGGTATATAAGGGAGCCTTTTCCGTCAAATGTGTTTATCTGACAACATATGTTTATCTCAACTCTGAGAACGATGAAAGTTATTACCGCACGGGAAGAATTTCGTCTAGAATCTGAAGACGAAACCTCTGAAAGGACTAACTCTTCTTTTATAAAGAGAGGGGCGTCTTGCACACGTTTATGATCTTGATGGAAAGCTGAATCATCTTAGTATATTTCAATTCCACAAAAATAAACCGTTTTACACGTAAATATAAAAATGTCATGAATAGCGAAATAAGTATTAGAGTGGGCCGAAAGAGCACTTTTGTTTTAAACTTAGATGATGGGTAATGCGAAAAAGATTAATTTTTTGGTCAATTTCTTGATGTGCCGCAATTGCATTGAAGTTTGGAAAAATAGTTTTTTTGAGATTTTTAGGAATTTATTAAAAAAAATTTTCATCACCTAAAATCAAAAATGCATTCTGTGTGACAAACAATGTAGTTATTTCAGAAAAGTACGGCGAAAGCCGCATTTTAACGTTTTGACAAAATTTAATTCAAAACGTAGGAAAAAAAAATTGCCAAATCTTCCAGGCATTGTGGAAAAGGAAGGAGTTATACCACAGACCTCACATTTTTTATGTAATTTCTATGCCCCCAATGGCACCTTTTCCGTTCTACACGTTATCGGAAAAAAAATAATAATTTGCTAAAAATCTGGAAAGAACTGCAGTTTGTCCAAATTTCAGCGCATTTGCTGCAGATCAAGAAATTGACCAAAAATTTTCAAATTTTTTATCTGCAGTTTGCTTCCCCTTTGGCACCTTCTCCGCACTACCCATCATCGGAGTGAAACAAAAAGTCTTTCTCGGCCCACCCTAATAAGTATTTGCTCACAGCAAGTAACCCTCGATAGTGAAACATTTACTCGGTGAGACTAGCAACGTTTTGCTCAGTAAATCGATTTCATTTTTTGAATCTAGTACATTTTTATTCTGCTTCTTGTTTATCCCATTATCAATTTCTAGATTCCTCCCCTGGCTTAAAGATTCTGCTTTTGGGAAAATAATAAAACATACAGCCAACGAAACGGTTTACCGAGGAAAAGAGAACGCACACAAACCCAATGAAATAACTACAGACTACAGATTAGGCAAAGATTCAAAAAGTCGGAAAATGATTGAGAAAGCCTTAAACAATCTCATTCGTGTTCTCCGGCGCAGTTAAAAGGGTCGTAAATTTAAGCCGAAGCGGGCATAAATTACATTAATATGTTTCCCTATTAGAGTAATGAGATCTCCTCGACCAATGCCAGCTGCGAGCGGACGGATCAATAAACCCTTCCGTAGAAATGACCGATTCCCGGCCGCTGACGAGCCAGGTAAAATAGCGTTCTTTGTATCCGTGATTTTTAATTGTTTAAAAAAAAATTAAGAAAGATACATCTGTGAACATGTTGCGCCACCCCCCCTCCCGCCCTACCCCAGTTCCAAATTGAGAAATTTCAACCTGCATTATTATTCTTGCGACTGAGCTTTCGAGCGTCTGCAGATCAATTTTAGCCTCTTCTTGGTTTGGATGAAATGAACTGAAGTGAAGTGAAGAATGAGATAAAAATAATAAAAATTGATGGAACGAACAGACACAGATGATTTTTGATGGAACATTCTGAATTGATTTTGTTGCAGTTTGAGATGTAAATAGTCGAATTGTAAACAGTTAATTCTAACAAAAATTATTATAAAAAAATATTTCTCTTTTCGAACACTTTTCAAAACAGTGACACGATTGCAAGCGCTCAGATAAAGCGGAAAATCGGTAAGATTTTACCTTTATAAGATTATTTTAAAAGATCCGCTAACACAATTATGTATTTTAAAAAGGTATTTTGGGCAATTGTAAAATTTCCTGTTGAGAGAGAAAGTCTACAGGCGTATTTTACTTCTTGAGAATCAGAAATCTGCATCAAAAATAGTATGTCAAGCGCACTTTATGATTATTTAAACGCATTTTTGAAAACCAGCTATTTTGGAACAAGTATACTGATGCAAGTATCCAAACTTAGGGGGAGACCGACGCTATTAGTAAGCCCATTGCTAGACAAAAAGTTTAAAATTTATTATTACTATTTTTTAATTCAGCAATTGGAGTAAATGGAAACATAGGCAAATTAGTTATTGAATTGTTCTTCGTGCTTCGAAGATAAATTTCTTCAAAATCTTGATTCTTTGGGCAAATTTGAGTTGCTATTATAATATTCTTCCTTCAGTACACGTTATCCCTCTAATTAAAAAAAAAAAAAACTGTTAAATAGATTCATTTGCGAAATATTTAATTTTAACCCAAAAGCGGATCTATGTCAACATTCTATTGGCGGAACAAATACCAGATGATCGAACTTAGCTTATAAAGCCTTTTTTCTTCGACAATAATTCAGTTTTGCCGGACATGACGTTTTATACATTCCTCATTTTTTGTAGTTAATGACAAAGAATAACTTCATTAAGCAATGACGAGTTCATGATTTCGGTCTGGTGGGGGGGGGGGGGGGTAGGTGGGTGATGCCATAAAAATCGTGCGCCTTCCTGACACTTACCAAATTTTAATGGAGCGCTCAAAAATGTTTTCCTTACATATCATCATAAACTCATGCATGCCTAGCTTCCCTTTTTAGGGACGGTCCAAAAAAGGGTCTGAACTTCCCCAAAATGAACATTTCAACCAAATAATAGAGTTCAATAAGTATCTTAGTATTGTGTCAATTCGTTATTAACAGATTGCAGCACATAACCTTTGCAAAGTGCGTTCTGTAGCAGTTTTAATATGATGTTTATCAAAAATGACATCGTTCACAATCTCAAGAGAAAAAGCTAAGTTTTCAAAGTTATTCCCAGCTTCCCAGTTTATTTTAATTGCTGATTTTATTTCTTCTTATAAAATGTCTTTTTAAATATTGCATCATAGGCAGAAAAAATATATTAGTAAACAAAGTATGTACCCACTGGGGTCTATCGGAACTTTAAAGGGACGATTTTTCTTTCCTTAATAAAAAGATTATTTTTTACATAATATTTTTTTTCCTGTCCATTAAACACTGTTTGTAACTAGTATACGAAATATATTTGGGAAAAAAATGTCAGGCATTAATTTGTTAAGCTTGCGTTTAGCTATAAAACAATACTGGCGCAGTGAAAAGAAATAACACAGGTATCACAATTTAAAAACAAAAACTTGATTTGAAGACTCTTATCTATGAACGTGAACAACAATCTTATTGCATTTCAGATTAATGTGGCAGCAAGACCTCTAATTAACTTAAACATTCAAACTGTAATTTTTCATATCCCCCAAAACGGACTGCGCTCATCAAAGAAACAGCACTTCTGAACCCACATAAACATGACAGATTGTTGCTTCCTTTTAAAATCCAACTGTGTGACGTATCAAACACCTGCACAGGTGTTCGTTGCATATCATATGGACCAGTTGGATTACGGAACTTCCTTCCAAACAGGCAGTAATGAAGCAGAGAGATAAGCCGAGGAAGGAGGAGGAGAAAATATTAAGAGTCTTTTTTTTTTTTAGAGATGGACCAAAGTCTACTGCAGCCTGATATTTAATGTCTTCAAATTTCCTAAAAATTTGAGGTTGTGTTTGGAATACCATAATAAGACAAGAAGTTCTGTCAAGAACTAAAGGAGCCTACTTTCCCGTACATCGACATCGGCATTCTCGCATCTGATCATTATTCTCTTGATTATCTGAGACCGAAAATTATGTCAAACGTACCTTTTTAGCACTTAGAGCTGATTTCGAAAAGCAAATATACCCCTCTTATCAGATGAAATGGACACGTAAAAAGTAAATAAACGAGTAAATAAAGTTTTGTCGCACCTTTTAAAGAATGTAACTGTTATAGTTCTTCCGTAGAAAAATTTCACAATCGTTTTCAAAAGAAAAAAAATTAACAAATAAAATAAAAGTACAAAGAACATCAAAACACATTTTACCAAAGAAAGAAAAAAAAAAGAAAAAAAAACTCGTCCGTTAATAAAATGTCTCGAATTTCACTTTTAATCCGTTGCCAGTTGTTAAATATAAATATAAAGAATAAAATGTTCTCGTGAATGAAAAATTTTTGTTACAAAAAAAAAAAATAATAATAATAATAATAAAAATAAAACAAATGAATAAATAAACAAAAAATCGTCTGCACGTTCAGTCATTTTTTTTTTTTTTTTGAGCCTGCATTTCCGCCATGTTCGCGGAGTCGGAGCCGGAATCAGAGTCCTCACAGAAGACTACTCAGAAAAGAACTTTACAAACATTATTTATCAAAACCATTTTCTTACAAAGTTAGTTTGAAGGAAATCCGACTGTAAGTTCAGGATCAACATTCAACTTAAATTCCCCGTAGACCCTAATGTTAATTTTTTTTTTTCTGGACGGTTCAATATTGAACGAAAAATGGTTCAAATCAAAAAGCGAAATATGGGAATATATGAGAAAGCCTCTCCGAGATCTTTCAAACAAAAAAAAAAGTTTATTCCATTCGGAGGGTTCACTCAAAAGTTATTAGGTGGGGAAAGGTTGCTTGAACGGTTCAATGTTGAACGAAAAAATGCTCAAATGGGAAATTTAAATACGGTAATGAAGTATCCTTGCTGAGATCCTTCGAACAAAAAAAAGTTTATTTAAATCGGACTGTTCACTCAAAAGTTATTAGGGGTAACAGCTTGATTGAGCGGTTCAATGTTGAACGAAAAATTGTTCAAATCGGAAATGTAAATACGGGAATGAAGTATCCTTGATAAGATATTTCGAACAAAAAAAAGTTTGTTCAAATCGGATTGTTCACTCAAAAGTTAGCATCGCGGGACAGGTTGTTTGAACGGCTCAAAGTTGAACCAAAAATTGTTCAAATCGAAAAATCAAATATGGGAATGAGCTGTACTCGCCGAGATCTTTCCAACAAAAAAAAGTTTATTCCAATCGGACGGTTCACTGAAACGTTATTAGGTGGGGAAAGGTTGCTTAAACGGTTCAATGTTGAACCAAAAATGTTCAAATTGAAAATTTAAATACGGTAATAAAGTATCCTTGCGGAGATGCTTCGAACAAAAAAAAGTTTGTTTAAATCGGACTGTTCATTCAAAAGTTATTAGGGGTGACAGCTTGTTTGAACGGTTCAATGTTGAGCGAAACATTGTTCAAATCGAAAATGTAGATACGGGAATGAAGTATCCTTGAAAAGATCTTTCGAACCAAAAAAAGTTTGTTCAAATCGGACTGTTCATTCAAAAGTTAGCATCACGGGACAGGTTGTTTGAACGGTTCAAAGTTGAACCAAAAATTGTTCAAATCGAAAAATCAAACATGGGGATGAGCTGTACTCGCCGAGATCTTTCCAACAAAAAAAAGTTTGTCCAAATCGGAATGTTCAATCAAAAGTTATTAGGGGGGGACAGACAGACAGACCGACAGACCGACACACAAATTCCCCATCTCAATACCCTACTTTCAAATTTTTAATTTTTCGATATTAATTTTATTTTTTTTATTTTTTTAACTTGGCGATATTTTTTGGACTTGGCGATATTTTTTAGATGCATTAAGCTACTTTTAATACTTTTTTCGTCTTTCTTTTATTTTTAACGGGAAAGTAGGCTAAAAATGGGGTTTCTTTTTTTTAATCTGATTTGTTTGTCCCTCAGTAGAGGTCAAAGTTTAAGGTCGTGAATATCTCGTACTAAACGTATGATCGCTTTTTTCTAAAAGCAATGAGTGACCCATGCAAACTTTTTAAAATATGGATACTACTTGATACTAGGTACATGTTAGCTGTTAGCATAAATAAGTTGGTGGCTCACTCTACTCTTTGGTGGCAAAGGTCAACTAAACATGCTTTTTTTGTTACTTTTTTGTCTTGTTTGTGCCCGAAAATCTGCTTACGTCGCGAGTGACCTTCGGAAATAAGTATAGGGAGATTACTCACCATAGTATAGTACTAAAAAAGCTGAAAAACACAGGTAAAAAACACACTCTTTGCTTTTGTAATAACACGATCTCAAAGTTGATGATTTTCAAAAAAAAGGTCAACTTTCGAGGTCAATAACATTTTTCGCCACTTATGAAATTTTTTGAAACTCATCTGTAGTTATAGTCCGTATGGTGCAGTTTCAGATCCAGGTTTGAAACTCATGGCATCTAATCAACTCTTTTAATTTTACGGTCTCAAAGTTGGTAATCTTCATAAGATGCGCCATTTAGGGGCAGGAGAGCCCGATGGGAGGTCACGGGAGGTCACTGTGACTATCCAATAATTTCTGTATTCGGCACATTTCCCCGACGATTCGGCAATTTGAAGACAATAAATTGCAACATTGAGATTATTTGTTTGTTTTTTTTAGTTTTTGGAACTGTTTTTTAAAAGATGCCTAATGTTTTTTCTCTCTAAATGTACGACATGTATCCATGCTTGTATTTTATCATTCGGTAAAATTGGAACTTCATTTGGCAAATGGACAATTTTCCCCCTCCCAAAAATTTTAGTTCGAGGCACACCTGTTAGGGGTTACCCCCTCCCCCCCTGCTTGCTACAGCTCGCCATCCCCAAGAATTGCCCAAGAACGAAATTTTAACTCTTCGGAATTTAAAAAAAAAAAAAGAAATATGCACACGCTTGATGCTTATTTTAAAATCAGTTCAATTAATTTTGAAATCAGTTTAATTAATTTAAAAAAAAATGAATTTCGACATTTCAAATTCAAATTATGTTTTTCGCAAAGACGAATTGCGCCTGAATGGCCTGAAATTTAATCAGTGGTTCTCTTACGCCATTCCCTTTTTAGCCTACTTTCCCGTTAAAAATAAAAGAAACGAAAAAAGCATTGAAATTGGCTTAATGCATCTAAAAAATGTCGCCAAGTCCAAAAAATGTCGCCAAGTCCAAAAAATATCGCCAAGTAAAAAAAAAATCGCCAAGTAAAAAAAAAGTCAAAAAGAAACAAAAAAAAAAAAAAAAAAAAAAAGAAATAAATATCGAAAAATTAAAAATTTGAAAGTAGGGTATTGAGATGGGGAATTTGTGTGTCGGTCTGTCGGTCGGTCGGTCGGTCTGTCGGTCGGTCGGTCTGTCGGTCTGTCTGTCCCCCCCCCCCCTAATACCTTTTGAATGAACATTCCGATTTGGACAAACTTTTTTTTGTTGGAAAGATCTCGGCGAGTACAGCTCATTCCCATATTTGATTTTTTGATTTGAACAATTTTCGGTTCAACTTTGAGCCGTTCAAATAAGCGGTCCCGCGATACTAACTTTTGAATGAACAGTCCGATTTGAACAAACTTTTTTTTGTTCGAAAGATCTTTTCAGGGATACTTCATTCCCGTACCTACATTTTTGATTTGAACAATTTTTTCGTTCAACATTGAACCGTTCAAAAAAGCTCTCACACCTAATAACTTGTGAGTGAACAGTCCGATTTAAACAAACTTTTTTTTGTTCGAAAGATCTCGGCAAGGATGCTTCATTACCGTATTTAAATTTTCAGTTTGAACATTTTTTTCGTTCAACATTGAACCGTTCAAACAACCTTTCCCCACCTAATAACTTTTAAGTGAACCGTCGGAATTGAATAAACTTTTTTTTGTTCGAAAGATCTCGGAGAGGCTTCTTCCCATATTTCACTTTTAAATTTGAACAATTTTTCGTTCAATGATGAACCGTTCAGAAAAAAATTTTAACATGAGCGCCTACGGAGAAATTTAAATTGAATGTTGATTCTGAACTTCAAGGCGGATTTCCTTCAAACTAACTTTGTAAGAAAATGGTTTTGATAAATAATGTATTGTAAAGTATTTTTCTGAATAATCTTCTGTGAGGACTCTGATTCCGACTCGGACTCCGCAGACATGGCGGAAATGCAGGCTCAGAAAAAAATGACTGACTGGGCAGACGATTTTTTGTTTATTTATTTATTTGTTTTGTTTAATTTATTATTATTATGATTTTTTTTTTTGGCAGACGATTTTTTTTTTGTTAACAAAAATTTTTCATTCACGAGAGCATTTTATTCTTAATTAAAATTTAACAACTGGCAACGGATTAAAAATGAAATTCAAGACATTTTATTAACGAACGAGTTTTTTTTTTTTCTTTCTTTGATGAAATGTGTTTTGAAGTTCTTTGTACTTTTATTTTATTTGTTTATTTTTTCTTTTGAAAACGATTGTGGAATTTTTCTACGGAAGAACTATAACAGTTACATTCTTTAAAAGGTGCGACAAAACTTAATTGACTCGGTTATTTAATTTTTACGTGTCTATTTCATCTGATGAGAGGGGTATATTTTGCTTTTAGAAATCAGCTTTAAGTGCTATAGAGGTATGTTTGACATAATTTTCAGTTTCAGATAATCAAGAGAATATTGATCAGATGCTACAATGCCGATTTCGATGTACGGGAAAGTAGGCTCGTTTAGTTCTTGACAGAACTTCTTGTTCAAACTAACAGTGATCAAGAAAACGTATGCCTGAACCACGCAAAGGTTGCAAAGCGTCATTCGTTGCCTTTCTAAAAGAAAGTAAGAAAAATTAAATTCCAGATTTTGAAGACCGAAATGTGCTCTGGGTTGCTGACCTCGAGACTTCACAATAGCGAGTGTTTTCCAGCTCAAAATGGACAATGCATCGGGGAATCTGGAGGTCCTTCATCTTGGAAGTCCGGTTTCGAAAGGATCCAGCTAGCACACCATTCGGTAATTTTAACTGGAACAAATATTCTAATTATATTGCGGAGGGGAATGTTTTATTTTCCATTATCTTCGTTATTGATTTTCTTCAAGTTTTAAAGTATACGCTTTCGAATTCGAAATCTAGAGAGAAAAACTGGATTCTCGAAACGTTGCAATTGGCTTTTGAAGCATTTTTGCTTTTCGTCCAAGAACTAAATTGTGGTAAACAGACTGCTTCTTTTTTCTCTTTTTCACAAGACAAACTAGTTATTTCGTTTAATATTTGGTGGTTTTCTTTCGGAGATAAGATTGCTTATTGATTTTACTTTGCCGTGCCTTTTATTTTATTTATTTACTAGCTTATTACCCGGCGTTGCCCGGGTGCTTATTAATACAGCATATCTCTAAAAAAATATTCGAATGAATTCTATCCACATGGGCATATAAAAATTGCATCAATCTGTCTTTTGCGTTATTCCTCTGATAGGAGGACCAAAAAATGCTCGCAAAAAATAGAATTATACATCTGTTTTAACCTCTAATTTTTTTGCATCACCAATGCCGATGTTTTAAAGCATTTAGAACATGAATTATAATTGTTTTCAACTTATTTCATGTGAAAATTAAATAGGTGAGCCTTAAATTGATAATTCATTGTTAATCGTAATCTTTGCTGGAAAATAATCATATTTAACTGTGTTAAATTTTATCAATTTGTATACTTAAAGGCTTATCTCTTACTCTATATATCTATTCAAAATTGAAAGAAAATGGCCATTTTGAGACAAAAAATTTGAATTTCGAGCTTTTTGGACTATTTTTAAATTTCAAAACCCCGCCTATGTGAATTCTAGTGCATCAAGGAACCTCTGTGCTAAGTTTGATGAAATCCGAAGAAAAATGGATTTGTATAAGAAACAAACATACAAATATACATCCATCCATTTTTATATTTTTGGACTTATTTATTCATTTATTTACTTTTTTTTTTTTGCTTTGCGATTAGAAAAAAGCAAATCACTGATCCTTGCTTGAAAAAGGTAGTATCAGCCCCTTGCTTGAAAAGAGTAGTTTCAGGATTTGAGTCCATGTTAACCTCGTATCATAGTTGTCAACGGAGTGATGGCGGGTAGACTGGAAATGGAAGCGGACCACTCTGCTCTGAAATAGGTTGGAGCTGCAAGAACGCATAAGCAATGAAGTCGCGCGTTCTCGCGAATCCAACTCATTTCAAAATTAAGTGGTCCGCTTCCGCTTCCAGTTCATCTGCCCTCCACGCCCTCTCTGCATGATCTCACTTTATCAACGTTGTTTAACACCATGGAGAAGAAAGAGGAGGAGCTAAATCTCTGCTATCTAAAAGTGGCAACGAATTCTCATCGCCACCAGAGGACACTACTTACCAAACCCTCCATATTTCCTAAATGAATCAATGTAAATGATACTGAATCTGTCATCTTTTTAAATGCTGCTATGGGAAAGAAAATATTTTTTTTTCGACTGGATTTTGGTGTAAATCTTCGATTGACATTATGAATCAAATATGATTTTCATTCCACGAAAATAGGTGCCGTATTCTTTGAGAAATAGGTTTAATCGAATGCACTTACCAACTTGCCAAATCTGTCAGAATCTGTCATTTTTTAAAGACTGCTGTTGGCAAGAATTTTTTTTTTTTTTTTTTTTTAATTGGAATTTTGCTCAAAACATCGATTAACATTATGAACTAAATATATTTAAACAAATTTTTATTTTGTCTACTAAATATATTTAATTAATAACAAAATTAAATACTGACATAATTAATTTTTTGCCACATGCTTAATTTATCAACAATTTAGAGAACTGATTCTTAGCAAAAATTATATCGTACAATGCAAAGAAAATGTCACGTACAATCGCATATATGTCAAATTTGGCAAGTAGCTAGATGCGGTCGATTAAACATCTTTCTTATAAAATACGGCAAAATTTCAGTGGGATCAAAGTCATATTTAGCTCATAATATTAATCGATGGTTTACACCAAAATACAGTTGAAAAAAAAATATTTTCTTTCCCATAGCAGCATTTAAAAAGATGACAGATTCAGTATCATTTACATTGATTCCTTTAGGAAAGAGGGAGGGTTTGGTAAGTACTGTCCTCTGGCGGCGGTGAGAATTCGTAGCCACTTTCAAACTAGCTCATCCGTAGAACATTTCTCTCCTTTCTACTCCGTGTTTAACACAGTAAAGAACCAAACGGTAAAAAAACAGTAAAAGTTAAAAAAGTGTTCGCGTGCGCTCGAAGTTCGAATCAAAGTGTTGCCACTTTGACTTCAAATAAAGCCTCGAAGGTGCCGTTACAGGTAAAGTCATAATAGTGACAGGTACTGTGACCCCCCGAGGAGTGAAGTGAAGAGAAGCAAGGTCGGAAGGACCAAAACCGGTGGAAGACCAAATTCTTCAATCACTGGGTGAATCACTGGGAAAGGTTGACATATTCCCCAATATCGGTCCTTCACAGCAACATATATCCTGAAAAACATGATGATCTGTTTAATTTCAAATATTACTTTTTTAATTAGATAAAAACATTTATTTTTAAAAAATAATCAGGAATATCGATCGAGCAAAGGGTTCAGGGGGGATTTTACCAGTAACCTATCGGCCTTCCCCACGTTGAGTCAGAAAAAACTAGAAAATAATTTTTTTTTTTTGGAAGTGTTTGGACGTGTAAAATTTTTTCATAGTATTTCAATTTAACCGATATGTAACAAAATAATTGCAATGCTTTATTTTTCGGGTGGGGGTGGGGTGGGGGTTGCACCTATGACTACTAAAACCCCTTCAAAATGAGACTCCCCTAAACAGAAAAAGAATACCATTTGAAACCAATGGTCGGAAGTGGCGCGTTACAAGTAGCGAAACTACTGTAGTAGCTACGTTTTTTAGTAGTTTGTAGTGTAGCGCACTTTTTTTTTAAAAATGTCGAGTAATGAGTATCGCGATACAAAAAAATAGTAGTTTGTAGCGATTTCTGGAAACTACTTTTAAATTAAAAAAAATAATAAGAAAAATTAAAAAAAAAAAGAGAAGAAAGGTTTAATTGACTCTGACTGGTGCAAATCTTGCACGAGTACAGCAGCGGAAGCAATGAGAAATAAGGACCATAAAAATCTGAGCTGATCCCCATAGATACATCATTTTGACGAAATTCTATCTGTTTGATTGGTTTACGTGGCATCATAATTTTTATGCTCTTTGAAATCATTTTCATGTTCCTAAATATTCCCTGCCAAGATATTTAAACAAAATTGAAGGTTGAATTCTTTCAATTTTTCAACTTTTGAATCATTTCTTGCGGCGAATATTCGTAAAAATTGTAAAAAAATCTAAAACGGACAAATTTTAGCGAAAAAAAGGGACTAAAAGGGAAAAGGAACAAATAAATTCAAAGACAATTCCTAGTTCTATTCCATATTCAAATGAGTTAATTTATTAATGTAAACCACTTTTCGAATTTTTCGGGGCAATCCTCAAACGGTGCATGCTTTTTATCTATTTATTTATTTTTTTAAAGTATCGAAGTAGCGACTACAATTCAAAAGTAGTTGTAGTTGTAGTTAACTACATTTATAACAAAGTAGTTGTAGTTGTAGTTCGCTACAAAATAAATGTAGTTTTTCCAAACACTGCTTGAAACACTCCTTAAAAATTTCAATTGATGAAAAATCTGCATAAAAGCTGCATTATGATTCATATTCTTAATCAAGTGAAAGTAATATATGTTTTGGGTTCGCGGTCGGTTGGCGATTGAAAAATAATTACTTAATCAGCCTTTTTTATAATTTTTTCGATATGTAATCCGTAATGGCAGTTGATTTGCCACTTATAAACTGACCCCGGCGCGCCTGGCCATGAATTAGATCAAAAATCGGTTTTGCTTCCAACGCCGCCAATTTTTAACATAAAGCATTGGGGAAAAATGATAACCTTGAACAAAAAAGGATTCTTTCTGCTTGCAGAAAAATGCTGTTCAGTCCAAGGTCTTTGTTCCAGAAAAAAAAAAAAAAAGAAATGAAGCAAGAGATCATCCCTACTTGTCAAGTCTCAAACTTTCGTTCAAGGTCAAGTTTCGATACGGAAGTTTTCTTTCAGACAAGAACACCGAAAACGTCCGTATTATGCAATCGAGGGTAGCAGTGATGTATTAGGAACAAAAAGCGCCAGTACGCGTTCTTTTAGGCGGGGTTTTCACAGCTTTGAAACAAAATGAACCTCGTAATCTAGTGATCATGGCTCTTGGAGACTCTGGAAACAAGTTTTATTGGATGCCTCCCTCCTTTACGTATATTATAAAGTGAGTTTTGTTTAATTTTTATTCTTATTAACGTGTGTCGCAATCACCAGCTGTGGCAAAAACCTATGTTGTGATTAAGCAGTAAGTTACTGACCCTAAGCCAAGGGCTAAGAACATCACCAGTTCGGTCGTACCAGCCAGAGATTGCGGTTACGTTCTTATTAGAACTCATCAGTCTGGAGTAGGAAGAAATTAAACTGGAGGCAGACATCGTGCAGAAGCTTAGAGTGCCAAAACAGGGCAGTGGTAGCCCGATTGGTAAGCGTCGGACTCGCAACCTGGCAATCTCAGGCTCGATCCAAACCGATCAAAGATCCACCGTCTAAACGAATGGAGGCTGGGCGACGTTGAATAAGGGTCGCGGTCAGAAAGTCCTCTAAGTGAAACGATACCTCTGGGGGTACTGGACCAGGGGTTTGCTATGCCCTTGGTCTGGATCAAAGGAACAGAGAGCTGTTCTGAGCCCCATTCCGGTAAAACCATGAGTTGTGGTTGGTTCGGAGGCCCCTGGAGTGTGAAGTGAAGTACCAAAACATAGGTAGGTTTCTGCCTCAGCCCTGACTCAGGAGCGGAAATTGACTGCTTAACATCCAAGCTTTGCCTTCCATTTACGAGTCATTAGCTACTAGTTTTGTTGACACTCTTAGTTTCTTTTAGAAGATATCTGCCTCCAGCTCGATTACTTCTCATTTCAGACTGATAAGGTCTAATTAGACTGAAACTGCAGTCTCTCGATTGAATAACCGAGCTGAAGGTGTATTCTATGTTATGATGTCTAAAATTATGAAAATTGGTGGGCCACATGAGGGACTTGATTTCTGTGATCCGGTTCTATGCTCAATGTTACTAAACCACAGCTATTTTCTGGATCTTTCCGAAACCATTTCTCATCGACATGCTCTAAAAGAAGGTTCTTGCCGTTCAGAGCCAAATGCTGTGGTAGCACTTATTTTAAAAGACTGTTTCTTAGCTTGGATTAACCTGTTAATTTCGATCCAAATTTCCAAGAATAAATAATCTAAACTGATTGTAGGATTTTAAACCACGATTGTACTGCTGCATTAAAACCTGAGAAAAAAATGTTCATTTAAGGATGGTAATTGAACGTGAATAATATTTTTCTTCTAGTTAATTCCCCCCCCCCTTTGATACTTCATAAAACTGCGAAAGTAAGGCATCATTTTTTTTCTGCGAAAACTAACAATTCACTTTGTGCCTGTTTTTGAAAAAATTACAGGTAAAAAAAAAATCGAAATTTTTGGAATTACCACTGTCAAGCGCGACACTTCTCCTAGTGCTGCGACATCGATGTCGACAATTTTTCTAGCATCGATGTTTTTGTAAGAACATCGATGTTGTAGAGAAAAATACAACGTTAAGGAGGCACATATAAGCAGGGATACTGCAGACACGTGTTTCGGAGCTACAAGGAACCCCTTTTTCAATGCAAGAAATGTGAGCTTTAGGATGAAGAATCACCCGATAAAAGCAACACGGAGGAACAAAAGACAGTATTAATAGCAAAAACTGGATATTAACAAAACAAACCAGACAATACTTAGAGCCGAAATTGATTACATGAAACCATCAAGAAAAAACCGTTAAGAAATAAATTTCCGAAAAATCCGAAAGATAATAAACATTGTCAAAGGAATGAAACCACTTATGAATAAATTAGCAATAAATTTACAAATAGGAAACTTATGTACAGAAGCAATTGTAATACACGGTAATTGTAGCAGCACAAAGGTATTTGTAAACTTTACTTAACATCGATGTTTTTACCATCGATGTTTGTGGGTCGATATTTTTCCAACATCGATGTTTTGGGTTCGATGTTGTTTTCGATATCGATGTTTTATATTCCAGCAAAGAAAGCCAAAGAAAAGCATACTTATTAAAAAGTTTTCATCTTTAATCAGAAGTTGCAATATTAATCTCATTGGGAAAAAAAAGTTCTATGATTATTATCGATGTTTCTGAAACATCTCTGATTTGCTTTCGCCGTTTTTTTTTTTTTTTTTGTCTGTTAATGATCGTTGTTTCGCGTTCATTTTTTTTTCTCCTTTCGATGTCTTTTTTACATTTCACCAAAAAACAACACAAATATGCGACAAAAAAAAAAATTCATCTTTCTTTAACCACTAGTTGCAATATCTACCAAATTGAACAAAAGTATTTTCTTTCTCTTTTTTTTTATATCTAACGATGATTTACTGTCAATGATCTGATGATTTACTGTCTGATGAGTTTTAAACATCGTTATTTTGCATTTGATATTGTTATCGATGATGTTTTACATTTCAGCAAAAAAAAAAAAAAAAAAATGCTAAAAAATATACGACAAAAATATATCTCACTGAAAAAAGTGTTCTTGTTTGTCATCGATATCTTACGGTTGATGTCTTTCCAGGAGAATTATCATTTCGAACATAAAAGAAACTTTCGTTTTAACTCGGTGACCCTCGCGCGAGAAAAGGTGCTTTTGTATCTCAAGTTAATGGAAACATAAATGGCGATAAAAATTTTGGACTGAAGCAACATTCAAACTACTTGCATAGCTCTGTGCTGGAAATGTATTTTCTAAACGAAAACTGTTTCCGAGATTCGAGTTAACTGAAATACATTTGACTTCAAATCCTCGGTTAGAAAACTGTTGGGAGCAATGAGCCAGTCGATCGATAATTTAAAAGGGAGAAAATCTCGTCCAATCACCATCTGCAATTTGATTTCCATTTAAATTCATAATCTGGAAACATTTGCTTCCAGGAGTTAATCGAAATTTCTGTTTATTTAATTACGGTTCTTTGCAAATTTAATTCATTTGTAAGTGGCTCTTAATTTCATTACTTTCAATGTACGTGTAGCGCTTTTTTTTTTTGTTTCATTTGAATTTTTACTTAGATGAATTGTTTTGTTTCTCCATAACGCTAGGGGGAGGGGAGTTTTTTTTTCTTTTTTTGTTTTAACTAGTAGCTAAGTTTTTAATAGGGAAAAAACTTTTCTTTTCCTTTATATAAAGTTTTTTCTATGTCTCTCTTTTGCTCTATCATCGTTAAGTGACAAGTTTCTATATGAAAAAATGAACAAGTGAATACAAATGTATCTTTTTTTCATTCTAAAGATATGATTAATCCAAATATGCAAAGATTCATTGTTTCATATTTACTTTCTAGTTCTATGCAAATAAATGTCAACTCTCTACTAATGATAAAGCTAAAAATTCGTCTGGATGTAGCTGTGGGAGTATGTTTCTATGTCTGTTAGTGACGAGTGTAGGGGGCCAAGACCGTTCTGAAATTTGGCACAAAATTAGTTTGTAGCGTGGCAGGCTCGGCATTTCAAGTTTTTCCTGAGGAAGGGGCAAAGGTTGCAAACACAATGCAGTTTCATCGGAAAACAACAAAACCCACGTGCGCTAATCTGTAAATACGTTGATTTCTTAAAGACATGGAGACAATTGACCCCCCTGACCCCCATAAATGACGGGCCTGTAGCTTGGGAGGGGGTGCATTTACGAACCATTTTATTGAAAATTCGATGTTGTTCTTTTTCTTCTCCAATTTTACGCTTATCTGTCACATAAATTTGATAAAATGGGGGAATATATTTTAGGTACATTTTAAGTTTTAGATAATTCGAATGTTTCTGCCCGAGATAAAATTTGATTGAAGTTTCTATGAATATTCAGAACTATTTTTAGAAAACCGGAATTTGATTCTTACTGTAAGCAAATCAAGTGTTCTAAGAATTGAATCAAAAATCAAAGATGAATAGAATTGATTTTAGCAACTAAAATTAACGATTTGCTTTGTTTCCATGGTTTCGTCTTTTAGTCTCTTCGTTTGTTTGTTTGTTTCTTTTTCATTCTTAACATTTTTTTAAAGGTACCTGATTTCATTCGCAACTTTAGAGCTCAAATACGCCACCTTGCGGTGATTACGAAACTACCGAAAAAGATAAAACATTCCGTTTCACCTGTCTTTTTTGGGGTAACACATGTTGTGTGCAGTTTGTGATGCGTTTTTATGATTATTATTTTTTTTGTTTACTGTATTTGCCATCTGCAATATCATCAGTATGTGCTGAAAAACTATGAGTAAACTTTTTAAAAAATTTCTGTTGTTCAGAGTGAATTAAAATATGCATGAGTTTTGTTTTTGTATCTAAAGCTGAAAAGAAGTATTTAACATGAACTGAAGAATTGGGGCTTTCACCCCCGCCTAGTTCAAAAAGAATGGATTTAACTAGCTTTACTTTACTACAGCATACGGTAATTAACTGGAATGGACAGAGTACAAAATAAGATTCTAAAAAATATTATCGCAGAGCAAAATAAAAAGTCAGCATCCGAAAAGGAACATTTTTAGTTCGAAGTAGAAACAATAAAAGCTGAAATTTTAATCTCCAAAAGAATTGCGCCAACTTACTTTCTCGCTCTGCAAATGCTCAAACGGCTAAAAAGATTTGCCATAAATTTGTTTAAGAGTTTTCGTTTCAACATTGCGCTAAGAAAGAACCTGATGCATCTTAGTGAGGTTTCACTTGTCAGTAAAATCATTTTTATGACTACTGGATTAAGAAAACTACTACCATAAAAATTAAATCATTTAATTGAGAAACTAGAACTAAATGAAACAGCGAGAGTTAGAATAAGCCGATTCCACAATTTAAGAAATAACTCAACTACAAATGCAAAGCAAAAACTTTGTTCTGTTTCAAAACGCAGTGATGAGTGTCATTAGCGATAAGTGCAATGTTTATACATTGGCATCTTTATTTCCCTTCTATCACAGTCAGTGCTTTAAGGTTATTCGAATCTCAAAAGCAGTTCCAATACCCCATTTGACTGCAAAACTAACTAAGAAATATTTTATCCTTTTTTAATTCAAAACTTTTATAAATCCATTTTATAACTTAATTTTCAAGATTTATCCTTTAAATACCACATCCTGCAATTTGAAGTTGCAAATCGCCTTTAAGTATGTCAAAGTAGATCATCTGAAACGAAAGGTTCATTTTAAACAATGACATCCTCTATTTTTTCCGCAAAAACACAATCACTGTCGGCCCCGCTTAAACGAATACTGTCGGTTCCAAGAAATATTATTTGATTAAGCGGCGTATTTGTTTAAGCGGGTATCTTTAAAATTGCGTCTCACTGTTAAAACTACAGGTTGCACATGATAACCTATTAATGCCTAGTGTGCCTTTTTAGGGACGGTACAAAAAATGGTCTGAATTTCCCCAAAATGAACATTTCAACCAAATAATAGTGTTCAATGAGTACCTTGGTATTGTTTCAAATCGTTAACAGATTGCAGCACATAACCAATGTAAAGTGTGTTCTGTAGTAGTTTTAATATGATTTTTATCAAAAATCACATCGTTCACAATCTCAGGAAAAAAAGCCAGGTTTTCAAAGGTTTTCCCGACTTCCCAGTTTATCTTAATTGCTGATTTTATTTCTTCTTATAAAAATGTCTTTTTAAATATTATATCGTAGGCAGAAAAAAATTTTAGTAAAAAAAGTATGTACCCTCTGTGGTCTATCGTCTTTTAAGAGACGATTTTTCTTTCCTTAATAAAAAAAAATATTTTTTACGTAACATTTTTTTTATTATTTTTCCTGTCCATTAAACACTGTTTGTAACCAGTATACCAAATATCTTTGGAAAAAAAGTGAGGCATTAATGGGTTAAGGGTGAAAAGTTGTAGCACCAGCGGCACCCCCTGGAGGGTTCCACTTGACTTCCTACGGCACCCTTGAAAGTGCCATATGGAATCAAATAGCACCCTAAAGGTGCCATAGCGAGCCTAATTTCTCCTTCAAAGGTGCCATAGGGAGTCAGGTGGCACCCTCCAGGGGGTGCCGCTGGTGCTACAACGTTCCACCCGTAAAGACGCCACATGCAACCTTTAGTTTTCACTATGACGTGGTGAGTATTCGGTTCCAAATTGTTTAATTCGTATTCCTTTATCCGTTACCCAATTAAACGGAGACGACAGTATTTTTAATTGCATTTTCCACACATAAGTAGTCTTTAATCTTCCAATAGTTGCTGTGTGTGGCTTTTTTTTTTTGGTGGGAAATGTACGCAGTTTTATTAACAGAGTTCATTTTCGATTGTCCTCATCAATGATTTCTTCTAGGAAGAACTCATTTCAGCTAACCTCATTCTGTTTTCGTGATTATCATTTAAATACCATTCAACTGTTGGGTATGTTTCGTCCAATCGAGAAAACCAATTTTACTAACAAAAAAAAAAAAAAAAAAAAATCAAACATTTTCCTGATTGATATTTCTAATGCTTCGAGAATATTCTGCTGTCTCAATACCGCTTCGTCGAGAAATGTTTTTTTTAAGGCCACACTCCGGTGCCGGTTTCAGAAAAAATGCAACACAATGCTTGTAACTATTGCACAATCTCTTAACTTTACTTGTTCTTATTCCTTATTCTATGTAATTTCATCTTCAAACTAAGATCATTCTTAGGAATAGGCACATAAAAAAGGTAGAAGAGCAGTGTGTAAAGTAATCTTATATAGATAGATGTATTGGTCTTATATAACTGTGGAAAAATGGCTGAATTCGTATTATCCTTTGGCAAATATTATTGGCTTCCGTTCTCGCTAGACAATAGGCACGCAACGCGCCTTACCGCGTCATCACAGCGAATTTAAATTTTACGAAAACAATAATTTTACTTTTATCTGAACAAATCTTAACAAATACAAAGTTTAAATTAGAGAAAAGCGACCCCAATTGCCGACCTCATATGAAAATGAACTTCACTGGTCAGAACGCATTTTAAATATATTAATATACTGTCGTCCCGTCTAAACGAATACTGTCGGTTCTAAGAAATATTATTCGATTAAGCGGGGTATTTGTTTAAGCGGGGATCTTTAACATTGCATCTATGACATCGTTTCCCGGATATTTTATTCGTATAAGCGGGGTATACGTTTATCCGTTACCCGGTTAAGCGGGGCCGACAGTATTTAATTGGTTTCGAAAGAATATAGAAAACACGGAAAAAGAAAAATAATCCTTACTTATAAAATTTTTGCTAAGTCGCAAAAGCAAAAAAAAAAAGAAGTAAAATTGAAAATCCTTTAAAAACTTTTTGCCAAAATGAATTAGAAGTATTTCATTTGTTAACAAATAACAAATAGAAAGTGGAAACAGATAAAATTTTAAATCATTGTTAAGCCAACAATGACATCGGTTTCCAATCGTATGAATACAGGCTTAGTAGTAATCAAAATCTGCTAAAAAAATGTTATTATTTGAGTTCTATGTAACATGGAAGTTCCAAGCCCATTCTATCAGACGCAGAAAAATTTCCTTTTCTTTTGGTGCTTTTTTTTTTTTAATTTTCAAGTATGTTTTCACTGCAAAAATTGCGAAAAACGTTTTGAAGGTTTTTAATCTACAATATATTCGTTAACGCGTCACATAAAGATGCGACCTAGCTGAGAACACTCTCTATCAACTCTTCTTTAGAACATTTTTTTTTTCAAAATCGGTTCGTTAGTTCAGGCAATAGAGTGCCACAAACAGATACAGGCACGTCAAGCTTGTAAGGCCTTTCCTTGTTGCGTCGTGGGGTTCAAAATAACAAACAACATGTTGTCTCCTTAGTTTTAGCTCCCCCAAATTTAAACCCAATGAAGACCCAAATTAGAGGGGCTAGGAGCTAGGATCAATAAAAAAAATTGCTCCAAAATGGCGGATCAGCTTTGTGAAACGAATTGTCCAATTTAGGCTAAACCATTTTGGCGTCCCCTTTTTTCTTTCCTTTTGAGGTTTTGTGTTTTGGAAGCTGAAATTTGCAACGGTTAGTTTCAAAGGCACGTCTGCTGCACCTCTCTAAAGTATCCTCTGAATCAGAGATGGTTGGGTGGAAACCACCAGGTCACGTGACTGTGAATGACTGTATGATGTTTATGTTTTCGGAGCAGTTTGACGCACTTTTACGACCTGTTTCCTGCCCCAAAGCCAGCGTGACACAGCTTAACTAATAGCAAACCGTTCTTACCTGATGTTGTGCACTTACGCAGAAATATTTTGGGCTTTTGTAAAATGACGTAAGTCTGGCGCTCATGGGCTCTTGTACTATATGTGATCGAGTGTACAATGATGTGCCGGATTGGGCCGCGGTAACCCGATCGAAGAAAGGCATCGGGCTCGTAACTGGAGGCTCCAGAGTTCGATCCTAGCCGATCAAAGATCCACCATCGTCACTAATGGTGACTGGGCGGCGTACAATAAGGGTCGTGGTCACAAAGTCCTCCGAGTGAAACGATACCTCTGGGGGTACTAGACCAGGGGTTTGCTCGGCCCTTGGTCTGGATCGAAGGAAGAGAACGCTCTTTAGGGCCCCATCCCGGTTAAACCACGAGTTGTGGTAGCTACGGGGACCCTAAAGAGTGAAGTGATGTGCCGGATTGCTAACAACGTAGATCCGCAAACACATGTACGGACGGTAAACGCTTTATAATACCTTTATGTAAAGTTTTTTATTCGTAGAGTAATAAAAGCGGGCAAATAATATTACGACTTGTCCTGAACAGTGAATGCCTCCCATTTGGTTGCTTTCGGTGTTGATACATTTTTAAACTTTGCTACACTTTTGATGGCTTTCAATATTTCTGAGCAAATTCTAGAATGATTGTATAAAATCACTTTGAATGAACCTATTTCAACTTTCTGGCTCTGTGAGCAATGACTATTGTTGATTGGGTGGCTCTCACTAGTCAGCCCCCCCCCCCCCTATACTTATTTTATTTTATTCTAGAGATGAGGGCTTTCACCCTGACCCTAATGAGCATTAAAAAAATCCAAGAAGTGGTCAACAAAAAAAGTTTCTTTTTGAAAACGCGATGACCTTTCACCCCCCTACCCAAACGACGAGCCAGATTTTGCTCACGGTATCTTCGCTCGTTAGGCTCAGTGATTCCGTTTGAGGCGGAGACAACCTCAAGTGCGATGAAAATCCCTATTCCTCGGAACTCCGACACGAAGCAATCGAATTCTCTCGGAGGCCATTGTTCCACGGAAAAGAATTGCGCCATTCCTGACCGTCGGTAACGGAAAACAATCGATCGCCTCCCACTTTCCCCCCTTTTTAGAACGTGATTTACAGAAAAATGAAACTCGACCCGAGCCATTATTCCGCTTTTAAAACAAACTAAAAGCGACTCCGTGTTTGCTGCGCGCTACGCATTCGGAGACGATTACGATTATTTAATAATCGATACAATGGAGAAGAAAAGTGACCAACAGCATATGTTGCCGTTTTAATAATAATTGCTTTCACTACAAATCGAATAAAATTAGGATTAATTTAAGAAAAATAAAGCTTTGTTTTGCGGTTAGAGAATTTAGATAAAATAATTGATTCGTGTAGAAGCAAAATTCGCGAAGTCCATGTGAAATGAAAAATAATTAAATTTTTTAAACATATAAGCTTAAAAGCTCCGTTACCGATGGTTTAAAGCCAATAGATTAAGAATCGCTGGATCTCAATAAAAAGCTCTTAACGGGTGGATAAACCCTTCTTTTGCTGTGCGCTTTTTCAGTAAACTATTTCTCATGCGTTTTATCTCTCTTTTTTTCTTCCTTTTCGAAAATTCCTAGCCAGTGGCTTGAAAAGTTGTTTTTCAACCAATTCGAAGTTCAATTGCCACAAAGCAATCTTATGCATTTCGGAGAAGCTATTAAATTTGGAATGTGATAAAGGAAAAAATAGTCAAGACTTTCCGACTCCTAGATCAAAACGGCATTACTCGCAAGTCTGGCCAAAAATGCAAGAAAAGAAGAAGAAAAAAAAATGTTATCAACCATATGATTACCCCCACTCCCCTTCGATACTCTTTTTGCAAGCGCATTAGCTTTTGAGACGAAATCGCCAGGCAGTTTTGGACCAAGGAAAAAACTATCTAACTTCCCCCGCCTCCTCGAGTATGGTGGGTCACCCCGGCAAATTAGACTTCTTTTTTCACTTTGAGCTAAGATTCGCATTTACTGAGGAGTAGGAGATTTTTTGTTTGTAAAATATATTTTATTGGACGTTGATCGCCTTCTACAGTGGGAGGTAGCTGTAATAGCAGGGTATGTATTCAAGGTTGGTACTCGATCTTTCTTCAAAGCAACCAGCGAAAAGGACGCAAAAGAAGAGGAAATAGAGATGCACGAAACTAGAAGAACAAAGATGAGAGCTTTCGGCAAGGAGCTAGGAGTTTGAAGTAATTATAGTTTGTGCGATGCAAGAGAGATAATAAGCAAAGTAAGATCCTCCGAGAATCCTGCATAACCGAAAGTTACACCCAGTGTTGGTGAAAATGAGAGAGGTCATTAGAGGTACTTTCAGACCCAACATGTTGGTCTGGCGCCTAGGTGTAAAAAACTAGGCGCCAAACTGGACATCCTTAAGTTTTGGATTGCATCATAGCTTTTTTTTTACCGGTCTTATTACGGTTGAGAGAAGAATAAATTTGTGAAAGTAATTTTAAAATGCAATCAGTTCTGAAAATATTTTTCTTCTTCATATTTTTTAACATTAAAATATACTACCAGCAAATTTGTTTGTTTTTTTGTTTCAAACGGGGTTGCGTACTGGCTATAAACCATTGCTATCAGCAAGTAGCATTTTTTTTTTTTTTAATGTCCTGGCATGTAGATTTTTGGTTCATTAGAAATGGCACCTGTTTATTTTGGGACAAATTGGCAGTATTGTGAAGGCTGCGCAGATCCTAATCACAGCATTGCGACGCTGCCAGGCCAGGTTTGCCCCGATTATGCGCTGTTAAAACTGCGGGTTGCACGTGGCGCTTTTAGGGTCAAACGTTTTAACACCAACGGCAACATCAAAAAGATCACACTTGAAAGTGGCCATTTGGCTCCATATAGCACATTTGCAGTGTCATTAGGCACCATAGGGTGCCATAGGAAGTCAAGTGGTGCACTTCAGGGGGTGCCGCAAAGTTCCTACAAAGTTTCAAGTACAAATGGTGCTACAAAGTTTCACCCCAAAAGGTGGCATATGCAACCTATAGTTGTAGCAACGTAGATTGCTCAATTTGACGCCCAAAAACTTATCATAAATCATTATGAGGCCTAAATTTGAATTCTTATCTCTTCTCTCTTGCACTGGTTGTACCAGATGCCTGGATTTCGTTCAGAAAGTCGCAGACAGTGGCGTGCATAGCCCCACCCTCTCCCACGGTACGGTGGGGGGGGGGGGTGCGCACGTGTTTGGAGGGTGCACAATCGAGAAAAAAATAGCACTAAGATGCGCTGAAAAAAATGTTTCACAGTTAAATATGTATTTTCTCCTAAGCCACTATCACTCAAAGGCTCCTTTTGGGGGGCGGGAGGGGACGCATTCACAAATCTTGCAGAAGGCGCACTGGTCGCAGGGTTTTAAAACCCCTTCCGGACTGATTTCGAGGTGGGAAGATAGTTTTCCGAAAACTGTTTGCCCTTCCCCCCTTTCGTGGAGTTCCGAGATGATGCTCCGTGCGCTCCTGAGAACACCGGAGTTGCCAAATAAAAAGATGTGAATAGCCAAAAATAGCATTACTCCCACCATCCAGACATTTTTTGTGCTTCAAATTGTAACCACATTGCGAATATTTGGAGAACTTACCCTCCTGTTTGTTGGAATGTGGAGTCGGAGAAGACGAGTTGGTGTCTTACTGATTTTGAGGTAAAAGAGTCGGAGTCGTGTTATTAAAAAAGTTAAAATGTTAGGAAACGGAGTTAGTCTTTTTCAAACCGAGTCTTTAACTCTGCTAGCGCTGCATAGTCTTAGTCACGAAATCGGTAGAAAAATCGTTACTAACTTAATGACAAGAAGCGAAAACTGTTTGCTGTGGGATGGGACAATATCTGGTTTCAGGGGATTCAGCATGGCTGTAGTACCCTCTTTTTCAGAAGCGCTTAAATGTAAACTGTCAAATTGTCAATTTCCTTACTAGTCCTTTCTCTTGTATCACACTAACTAACCAACATCCAAAATAGCGTTTTTGTCCGTTTAAACTTTAAACAGTGAACTAAAACAAATTTCGGAAAAAAAAGTCTCACACCGGTGAGAGATTGAAAAAGAAAAAAAACATATTTGGCTTCAAAAAAAATGTACGTTAAGTAAATCTTAAAATGTAATAAGATAGCTCGCGATTCATCGGTTGCAGATTAATTATATTGTCTCTGTCACCATTTTTTTCTTTCGTTTTATTTAAAGTGATTAGTTTAACCTTTTAGAATTAGTTAATGTAGCTTGTTTGCATCTTTGATGATTTATTTTTCTCTATTTACATGCTTTCTTTATAAATAAGATTTAAAATTTTTGTTCAAATTTTCTGAACTATTTTTTCAATGATTTCTAATTACATATAGAACCTATAAGAATGAGACTAGCTGAAAAACGAAGTTATACAGCAACCCCCCATCTGCTAAAAAACTCAATGGTACAATCCTTGATGGGCACCACTGAAAATATATGTCGACTTTTAAGGTGTAGTTCATTGTGGATTGCTCCCTGTAACAAATACTTAGTATACAGAGAGAGGACCAGATAACTTTTTTACAGTTTTATTTGTGAAGGGAAAAATTTTAGGAAATAAGAAAAAAAATACACTATATAAAATAATACTATATAAAATACTATACTATATAAAATAAAAAATGACTAAGACACTTGGGAGTCAGTCTTCGAACAGGCTTGCGCCTTTTTTTTTCTGGGCTGAATGCGCGGGGGGGGGGGGGGGATAAAGAGGGCGCATGATCAACCGGTAAAATTTATTATATAACTCTATTAGACTCATCCCAGTTCGTCATTGGGTTGAAAAAAAATGGCTCATACTTATCCCACCCAATAAGAAGACTCGTGAGGTAAAAGGCCCCGCCTCAGGTTCTCCCAAAGTTACTAAGAATCAGATTCCGTTTTATTAAGTAATGCCCACTTGATGTGTGTTGTACTGTGTAAGCTTTGTGTTAATTCCTGCGCTGAGTCATGAGGTAAGTTTTCTTTCTCTTACATTGTGTACGTAAGAAAAATGGATGTTCTTCGTGTATCAATCTTTTGGCGGTTGCGTTTGACAGAGACGTAGCAAGAAATTTTTCATGGGGGTTGTCATTGGAAAATTATTGAAAAAAATGGTCGAAAAACGGGATTACAAGCAATTGCATGTACTGTCGGCCCCGCTTAACCCTTTACACCCCGAAGGGACTCAGAATCCCGCTTATATTAATTTAGTATTATGAATCCTAAACGCTTGGAATCATGCTGAAGCTTTTATGTACCACTCCTGGTACTTTACTGTGAGGCCGACAGATGGTACCTGCGATCGGAAATCGTTTTCTTAGGGACCCTAAGGCGTAGGGGGCTTGGACCCTACTAATAGGCAAATTTTTTATACTCGGTACATATGTTGTTTGATATACTTTCAACTAAAAAAACCAAATATACAGATATATAAATTCATTACTAAATTAATTTGCGACATAAAAGGTTAAACGAATACTGTCGGTTACAAGAAATATTATTCGATTAAGCGGAAAATTCGTTTAAGTGGGCACCTTTAAAGTTGCGTTTATGGCATGGGAAATTTTCGGTTTCGGGATGTTTTATTCGTTTAAGCGGGGTATTCGTTTATCCGTTACTCGATTAAGCGGGGACGACAGTATGTTCACATATATAATTTCCTTGCTTCACGATGGGTGTTATGATCATTCTATTCCTCCCCCCTTGGCTACGCCACTACTGTTTGAAAATCTCCTGGTGATTGAACGAAATCAAAATCGTATTACCGCGGGCGTTTTGAACACAAGTAGTTCTAAAATCGAAATCGTGATTGAGTTAACCAATTTTCCACGTTTTTTAATGGCGTAGGACAGTTTCGTAAAAGCTGATGAATTTCGTTTCACTTTAAAAGCGCTGAAAGAATTTTATTCGTTGTTTTGCTTTGCAAATTTATATTTCGTAGAAATGTGCAGTTTTGAATCGCATTACCCTCGCTACCCATTCATCATGAGCCAAATGCTGCAAAAGCGTAAATTCGGCGATACAAACTCTGATTTGGCAAAAAAGTAACTCTAAAATGTCCACATACACAAAAATAAGAAAAAGCACTCGGTCCTTAAAATATTGTTGAAATGCCGCTAGACAAAATAAAACAAACCAGGCAAGCGTCTTATTTTTGTTAAGTGTATATGCTGTATCTTTAAAACAAAATTATAATTGTTTGCATTTTTTACTTTCTAAAATTCTCTGATTCATTAAAATTAGTCTTCGTCTAAGATTAGTTGAATTGTCCTAACATTTTTTAAATTTGTATAATTTGTTGGCTAACAATTGGAAATCCCTAGGGCGGGGCCCTGCATCGAGTATATTATTTATTATAGTAAACTCATATTTAATGTATTTAATTGCTTTATTTCTGTTGAGTTCTTTGATATTATAGGCAAAGTCACCAGTAGTTGACTCTCGCCAGGAGTACAAGTACTGTCTAAAATTTTTTCGTGCGACCTCCGCCGCATCTGCGCACGCGCCAAGTCTCTTCGGACTTTCTCGAAATAGGGAGGAAAAGCAACGAGGAAGTAGTAAGCGAACGAAAGCTGAAGGCATCGGGTAGTGCGCATCCTAAACCTATCTTCCCCTTTTTCAGATGGGAGCGTCCGTGGCTCTGAGGCGCACAATACGCAAACAGACTTTAGTTGACATTGAAAATAAAAATAAATATACATATTAATGGGATAAAATTGTACAAAAATTTAAAAAAAATGGAGTGTATATTTGTAATACTTACCTTTCAGCTTAGTTTGACTTTCATAACGGTGTCGGATTGAACATTTTCTTCCATTCTTGCCACCAAATCTACATCGATGTTACCTGGTATTGTAAATCCTCTAAGAGTAAAACGATTTCTTATTTTCTTTCCAAGACATTGTTTTATATGCAATTGCTGAACACTGCTAAAACTACAGTTTGCATAAGGCACCTTTAAAGGTGAAATATTGTAGCTCCAGTGGCACACTTGACTTTTTATGGCACCCTTGAAGGTGCCATTTGGGTCCATGTGGCACCCTATGGGTGTCTTATGGCACTCCATGGGTGACCCATGGCACTGGGCATTTTAATGTAAAATGCATAATACTGTAAAATGCACACTGATTATTTTACAGTTTCAGACTGGAACCTCTGCAGCAGGTATACTATTTTTTTTACAGCAAATACAGCTAATTTTGGGGTAATAGACTGTAAAATTGTGGTAATAAACTGTAAAATTGCTGCTTTATAGTAATAATCTGTAAAATTGCTAATTTTACAGTTTGCATTGCACAGTAATAAACTAAAATGAGCAATTTTACAGTTTGTTAGTGTAAAATGAGAAATTTTACAGTTTATTACTGTAAAATGAGCAATTTTTACAGTTTGTTACTGTAAAGTTAGCTGTTTTATACTGTAAAAACATCTATTTTTTAGTGGGGGCACAGAGCTGCCAACTTTTGAAAATCTAAATTCGTAGCTGGGTGCGGTCAGTTTTATGCTAAATATTGAACTTTATTAGGCAGAGAAGCAATATTTTCTAACAGTAAAAATAAGGATTTTATCTGTGATGTCTTGAGTGAAATGTGTCTTGGAATGCAAAGAAACCGTATGTTTAAGGCCCCCCCCTTTTCTTAGCGCTGTAGTTCCAGGCTATAGTTAGTAGAAATTCCGATTTTTCTGTAGCAGTTGGCAGCTCGCCTTGTACACAACCGGGCGGGACTTAGTGATTCCGAAAACATTAAACGACTGGTAATATGAAGCGTGATCACAGTAAGCGGTGTCCACTGTATAAGATTTTGGGCATTTGAAGCATTTCAAATAAGACAGGTTATAAAAGCATAATTGTTTTGAATCAATTTATCAGTGCAAAAGCCTTTTTCACCCGACTACGGAACAGCCAAAAGAAAGGGTTATGTTTTTAGCAATCTGGGTATGTTTGTATGTAAGGATGTTCCACCGTAGTTCCTAAACTATACGTCCGATTTTGATGAATGAAGTGTCAATCGATTCGTCATTATGACCCCCGGGTAACATATCATTATTTTTTTCTAATTTCAAGCAGCGTTTTTGCATAAATATGTCTCGTGTTTGAGCATTTTTGCTTTGAAATGACGCCGAAAAAATGATCGCACAAATTAGTGCACTATGTCCCAAGCAAGTAGTCATTTTTCTGCATCAGAGAATATTCGTTCGAAGTAATTAGAGCATGAATTATAACATCAACGTTGTAAAAAATAAATTTAATAAATGTTCTTCCTTTATTTCTTTACTTTTTTTTGCTTGAAAAGAAGGTCACAAAATTAATAGGTTAGTTTTGAACACCTTGTTAGGAATAAATCCATAATTTTTGAGAAGAGATAAGAGCTCCTTGTCTAACAGAAAAACTCTGCTAATATTGTCGGCCCCGCTTAAACGAATACTATCGGTTCCAAGAAATATTATTCGAGTAAGCGGGGCATTTGTTTAAGCGGGTATCTAAAATTGCGTCTATTGGTAAGTATCCGGTTCCGAATAGTTTTATTCGTATAAGCGGGGTATTCGTTTATCCGTTACCCGATTAAGCGGGGACGACAGTATTTGTTTGAAAAACATGTGTCACATGCTGGTGCTGCCTTTTCTCTCTGCTAGACTCTTCTAGGTACATTTCTCCAACCTCTTCCTAGACCTGGGACCGCACCAGTCGCGCAAAATGCTGTGGCTTTCTCCTCTAGGTGCTAGTGGAAATTCTCAGAACGAGCTCTTTTTCCGAAAAACAATGAATGGATTGACCCATAAACAGCAGAATTCTCAGAAAAGGTTAATGTGAAAGAATATCGGCAGCGGAAACTGGGCCAAAGTAGCAAGTGGATATCGACTTAAGAGTTTCCTGCAAATGCGTGTCAATTAGAGAGGTTTTCACCCATTGAAATGAACATTGGACCAGCCGTTGGAAAAAAAGTCGACTTATGGAGGTTGCCGAGTTATCCGAGTTCTACTGTACTCGTAATTGAAGGACTTGGGAGATGAAGGGGTTATGTGACAACACAGAAACTGCGAGCAACTAAAGTTCAAAGTTTTATTGTTGCAGCTTTTTTGTTTTCTGGTTTCGTCGTTTGCGTATGAAATTGGTCTAATGACATCTACTTTTTGATGTACCAAGTTTCATTTGCTTTTATGTATCCAGGGACAAAAGGGTTTAATTTTGTGTCCATCTTTTTTAGCTACTTGTCTTTTCTCGTGAAGTTTAGCCCCCTTTTTTCTTTGAAAATCCAGTAGAGCTGCATGCAAGAGGATTAGTAAAATTATACTTACTAAAATTAAAAAAAAAAAAACGGAAATAAAAGGAAAATAGCGTAAATTTGGGTAAAAACGGAAAGTGATAAAAAAACAAGAAGTTCTGTCAAGAACTAAACGAGCCTACTTTCCCGTACATCGACATCGGCAATCTAGCATCTAATCAATATTCTCTTGAATATCTGAAACTGAAAATTATGTCAAACATACCTTTATAGCACTTAAAGCTGATTTCTAAAAGCAAAATATACCCCTCTCACCAGATGATTAGGACACGTAAAAAGTAAATAAACGAGTAAATAAAGTTTTGTCGCACCTTTTAAAGAATGTAACTACTGTCCGTAGAAAAATTTCACAATCGTTTTCAAATGAAAAAAAAATAAAATAAAATAAAAGTACAAAGAACATCAAAACACATTTTATGGAAGAAAGAAAAAACCTCGTTCGTTAATAAAATGTCTCGAATTTTATTTTTAATCCGTTGCCAGTTGTTAAATATAAGTAAAGAATAAAATGCTCTCGTGAATGAACAATTTTTGTAATAAAAAAAAAATATCGTCTGCTAAAAAAAATAAATAAATAAAAATAATAATAATAAATTAAACAAAAAAAAAATGAATAAATAAACAAAAAATCGTCTGCCCAGTCAGTCATTTTTTTCTGAGCCTGCATTTCCGCCATGTTTGCGGAGTCGGAGTCGGAATCAGAGTCCTCACAGAAGATTTTTCAGAAAAGTACTTAAGATACATTTTTTGTCAAAGATGTTTTCTTACAAAGTTAGTTTGAAGGAAATCCGTCTTTAAGTTTAGAATCAGCATTCAATTTAAATTTCCCAGTAGGCGCTCATGTTAAAAAATTTTCTGAACGGTTAATCATTGAACGAAAAATGGTTCAAATTGAAAAGTGAAATATGGGAACGAGTCTCTCCGAGATCTTTCGAACAAAAAAAGTTTATTCAATTCAGACGGTTCACTTAAAAGTTATTAGGTGGAGAAAGGTTGCTTGAACGGTTCAATGTTGAACAAAAAAATGTTCAAATTGAAAATTTAAATACGGTAATGAAGTATCCTTGCCGATATCTTTCGAACAAAAAAAAGTTTGTTTAAATCGGATTGTTCACTCAAAAGTTATTAGGGGTGAGAGCTTGTTTGAGCGGTTCAATGTTGAACGAAAAATTGTTCAAATCAAAAATGTAGGTACGGGAATGAAGTATCCTTGAAAAGATCTTTCGAACAAAAAAAAGTTTGTTCAAATCGGACTGTTCATTCAAAAGTTAGTATCGCGGGACCGGTTATTTGAACGGCTCAAAGTTGAACCAAAAATTGTTCAAATCAAAAAATCAAATATGGGAATGAGCTGTACTCGCCGAGATCTTTCCAACAAAAAAAAGTTTGTCCAAATCGGAATGTTCATTCAAAAGTTATTAGGGGGGAACAGACAGACCGACCGACCGACAGACCGACACACAAATTCCCTATCTCAATACCCTACTTTCAAATTTTTAATTTTTCGATATTCTATTTTACCTCTTTATTTTTTTAACTTGGCGATATTTTTTGGACTTGGCGATATTTTTTTTTAACTTGGCGATTTTTTTTAGACTTGGCGATATTTTTTAGATGCATTAAGATATTTTTAATACTTTTTTCGTCTTTCTTTTATTTTTAACGGGAAAGTAGGCTAAAAAAGGTAAATTGCACAACGCGGAATCAAGCTTTCTAAATTCACTCTTTCAACGAAATTACGATTTTTACTGTCTTTAAATAAAACAAATTATAAATGCTTCTAAAATATATTTTCACCATACTGTCGCTCCTTCTATTATAATTAAATATTTCAGTCGTCTCGTAAGCCTAATGGGGGGGGGGGGAGGTCTTTGTACGAAACTGTCAGAATCTTTATGTTATTGAATCTCCCCTCGCATAAGCAATGCGAAATTGCTATTTATCTTCAGTTTCGACCGTATTTGCCGTTGTTCTTTATTCAGATTGGACGCGGAGCCGTTCACCGGGTGGGTGCCAGGGTACCTGATGCCCCACCTCCACGGACGCCTGCCTACCCCTGCTCCTTCAGGTGGTGCCGTTTCTCGGATGCCGCCCCTCAGGGGTGCCCATTCCCCCCCCCCAAGCTCAATGGCGCAAATCTCCCCCCCCCCCCCCCCCAAACTTTTCACAACCCTCTTGTGCTTTTTTATTTTTATTTATTTTTTAAAAATATTATTTTTTTATTTTTTAAATATTATTCATTTGGATGTTTTAATTTTATTTATTAATTTTTTTAAATCTTATTTTTTAAAAATTAGAAATATTTTTTCCACATATTATTTTTTAAAAGTACTATTATGCGCAGAATAGAATCGCTTTTTTTCCCTTCCAGACATTCCAAGCGCACACAATTTTTGTTTGATTGCTTTTTTTTTTTTTTTTTTTTGTGGTCAAAACTTTTCAACATCTGTTTTGGAAAAATAACCCCATCCCTGCTCCAGCAAGGCTGTCAAAAAATAACTCTAGCAATCGAGACATAAAACATGTACAAACGGAGAAAAACAAACCGAGAGAAAATGAGTGCCGTTATACCTGCATCCGAGATTAATAACACTGACGCAACCTATTGTGAGTCAAGTAAACAATCCGGTCAAGGATGGAAATCACGTGATGCAACGACTGAGATGCAGCGTTTGGATTTTCCCTCTTATTCTTTCCCGTTTGTGTTGTGTAGCAGTGCATTGGAAAATTCGGAAAAAGCCCATCATGCAATGACGTAACAACTCTCAACCGGTGGGCAGACCGGCACAGGTCCGCAGAAACGTTTGACCAGTTCTCAGAGGTTTTTGCTCATCCACGTTGAAAAAAAAAAAAAAAATAAATAAATAAATAGCTCACTAAAAAAAAGACACAAATAAAATAAAATACAAGAGAAATAGAAGAAATCAACAAGAGATACACGACGCGACATTTTTACGTGATTTTCGTAATTGGTACTTTTTGTTATTTTCTATGCACAAACGTTATTTCATATCTGTATGATAATAACAATAATTACTTTTCTTTACCCACAAATAAATTTGTGACTTCTAAAATACCGAGTGCAGTTCTGTTTATGTTATTATTATTTCTGTGTAAAAAAGAAGAAAAAAAAATCAAATAAAGATGCATTGTTGATACGATCACTATAAACGTTGCGATACTATTTATGACCAAGTTGTTAAATAGATGCTTCAAAAGATACTAGCTAAAACAACCGACTTTTTTTTACCTGACATCTTACAACTATTAGCAGTGGAAGCGAGACTTTGTACATTTTATGTTTTTAATGGGATTAGATTTAAAATTAAGAAACATCCCTCGACTGCAAGGGCCTCCCCTCACATGATGAGTCTCGTGAACCAAAGTGCGAATGAGGTTGAATTATATTTAATTTTTTTCTAGATAACATGGAAAAAAAATGGAAAAGGAAAGATAAACTTTTCCATGTTAAGCTAGCCGTAAAAGCAGAATTAGGATGAAAGTTTAAAAATTCTTTTAAAAGTCTTTGTTAAAAAGTAAAAACTAAAATGAATGACAAATATTTTATTTGTTAGCAAATATAAACTGGAAACCAATGAAAGTCTTAATCACTTAGGCTTCTTTCTCTCCTTATCTGCTAACAATGAGATCGTTACTAATCACATAAATAAAGGCTCAGAATTGTTTAGAAATTTTCTGAGAGCACAAAAAATCGCTCTCTCGAATGATACAAATGATTTGAAGGCGTTTATAAGTTTTTATTTTTTACTACCGAAATTGTGAAAGAATACAAATTTGATCCTAAATTAATGTATAGTACTCTCGATTATCTATGGGTCTTTCATACTTTTGTTTTCTTTTTTTGACGATGATTTACGGAAGGCAGAAAAATGCGTTGTTGGTCGTTTTTAGCTTTCAAAGATATTTTTACATTCAATGTTATCATTTTTATCTATCATTTGGGTCAGCCGCCAATCCCTTGTAGCCGTCCTTGTCCCGATTTTAACTCAATGTGCATTAGAAAGTCTCGTGGAGGGGGGGGGGGCGAATTAAGTTTCCAGTGGCCCTCAAATGGCATAATCGATTCTTGAGTCCTGATTGTTCTACAGTCAAAAATTATGCAATCAACAAAGAGAAGAGGTTGTCTTTTTTTCCCGTTCCCATTGCATGTCTTGCTTATACAAGCTACAATTCAGAAATTTTATATTTCAAATTAAACAAATAATTTTTTCCACGAAAAGAGACTACGCGCAGTCAAAGTTGGTTGGATGAAATTTGGCAAGCTCGAATCTCAGAGCTCCAAATTAAACAATATCGATCGTCCGCGATTAACGACGAGGAAAATCAATTTCCCCGCCAGATTACTTTCGGAAATAATAGACCCATTTCCCTTTTTATCGAAAACAAAATGCTTTCTTATCTCCAGAGAAAACACTTGAAATGACCGATCCGAAATAAATATACCACCCTCTAGCGGCGATGTAGGCGTTCGGGCCGTGACGTCAGCCTGACGTCAGTCCTCAGCCTTAGCGCTGCTCTGTTGCCAGATCCGCTACGGCAGTCGCAGTCGAAGTAACGGGCAGAGATGTCTGTTTGTGGTTCTATAGAATTCATCTATGTAACGGGATGAGTTTCCTGTGAAAATTTCTCCCTATCCCTTTCCCGTTTTTGTTTTTTTGTTTTGTTTTCATAGATGGGCGTAGAAGAAGTAGCCGAACGCACTGAGTAGGTTTTATTAATTTTCCCGAGTGCTTTTTTTTGTTTTCTGTTTTTTATCATCGAGATATTTGCAGTGTCGAAGTGGGTTGTGTTGCGAAACACTGGATTAGCGGCATTCGCGTTTTTATTGTACTTTACCTTATCTCGAAAAATTGTGTGGTAGACGTACGGATGCAATAGACTGTCACCAATATTCGATGTTTTTGATGTACTCGAAGAACATAAGTGCATATCTCTTGCTAAAAAATACTCCTCAGAACTGGCACACTTTCGTTTCTACGGCTTTTCTCATTGGATTCTACTTCAATAATTTCTTTGAACATTTTATCAACTAGTGGAACTTGGATTACGTTATGAATATTGCATCGTTGAAATTCTTATTTGACTGATATTAGTATCAATGGGAAACTGGATAACAAGGAATTGGTGAAACAGGAAAAACTTCCATGGTAAGTAATTGTTTCAAAATTGTATTATATGTTATAGTTCAATAATTGTAACATTTTATCTTGGTAAATTGATTGCTTTTTATAAATTTTGAAAGAATTTTTATCCACAGTATCATTGAAAATATTACTGCAATTTTGTTAGTTATGTACAGTAGCAACAGTTTCTAGGAACATCAGCACTCTCATTTAAGGTGTTATGTATTTATGTAGTTTGTGTGTTGGTCCTTAATATATTTACATGCCAGTTAGTGTTTTCTTTTGGTATAATTTGCATTCAGTAGCGCTACCCCCTCCCACCCTTCAGTGGAAAACTCGAAATAACGGGCTCGAGTAACATATTAAAAAAAAACGCATGCGGAAATGCTGTTTTTAAATCGAAGAAAGTATTGATCGCACTTTTTATCAATCGACTTGGCGTTAGAGATAAGAAAAAGCAAAATATTACGTACTAAAACGCTTCACTTTTGCAATTAATGTGATGTGTTCTGTTTTCCCTTCACCTCTATCGATCGTTTTGTAAGATTACAATATGTCTGCTCGAAATATGATGGTTATCTTTTAAGTAATTCTTCGATAGATGGCGCTATGTATCATTTCCATGTAGTGTTGTTTTTCCTGTAAGTGATTCTTTATTGGCATAATAATGGGGATGTAATGATTTTCTCCGAAGTTTACTTTTTCCTTCTACGGAGAAAATTCATGCATTTTGTGACTAGAGCACTGTGTTTCGCTTTCCGTTCAGGTTGTGATTTTATTCATTTCGTTTTCGTGTTTTTATTTAGATCGATCAGCTTCTGATTTTTCGGAACTTGCACGAGCAACATGTCATTGTTCGCTACATTTTTAAGTGTTTGCTTAGCATTTGAGTTTTTTTTACAAACTTAAAAGCTGAACTAAATCTATTGCAGCTATTTTTTCGAAAACTGTTTTACGTTGACTCAAAACTTTAAAATAATTTATGTTACAAATTAAAATGAGAGTACAATGTATGTTGATAATTTGACCATAAATATTCTTTTTTATTCCAAATCTTTTTATTTATTTATTTATTTGTGAACAAGCAGTGGAGGAAAATATTACTTTCGATTTTGGAAGAATATTTTTGAAAACATTTTTACTTTCAAATGAAAATCTGCCTCGACCGCATCGTACCTCCTACGAGGCGAATGTCAGATGACGTGAGGTGGTATTATAAGAGAACTTATTTCGCATGCACCAAGTGAGTGTTGGATAATCAGGCTCGAAACCTTTGACCTTCCAATCCAGAGTCCTATGCACTATTCACTGTTAAAACTGAAAGTTGCAATCGGCACCTTTAGGGGGGGGGAGTTGTTTCATCAGCAGTACCCCCTGAAGGGTGCCACTTGGCTCCCTTGGTACCTTTGAAGGTACCATTTGGTATAGGGCACCCATAGAGCCAAATGGGACCTTCAAAGGTGCCAAGGGAGCCAAGTGGTACCCTTCAGGGAAGCCGCTGATGTTACAAAAAAAAGGTGCCGATTGCAACCTTCAGTTTTAACAGTATCCACTACTGAAGCCACGGGCTGAAGGTAGAGGAACATCGATGTTTCGCTGCTCTGCAATCATAAATTGTTACAACTAAAATTACCATGTAATTTAGTCTGCTAAATCGGGACAGTAATGTGGGTCCTGTCGGCAATATTTGGGTACTACCCAAAATATTTTTTAAGTACTTGTACAATGAAAGAGCGAATACTTTAGTACACGTAGCATAGGATTGGAGCTTATTGATAAAATACCTATTGTCGAATAGCAACAATTGAATGTAAACACACCGCCGTTGAAAACATTTGATTTGATCGCGCACGATTTTGCAACCTTCTGTGAAGAACTTTTAATGAATTTGTGAAATATAACTAGACATTCTAGGTAGAGGGCTCGCCGTGTCTCTAAAATCCCCATTAAATCAGTAGGAATAAAGTCTAAAAGAAAAAGAGACCGACGATTACTAAATTCTTAGGTTCCAGGCAAAACTCTTAGGCTCCAAATTAAAAATATTTCTCAGAGTTTGTATATTGCGAAATAGTCGATTCACTTTTTGCGCTATAAATGTAGTACTGGCAACCGCTATAAATATAGTAATGGCAACCAAAAGTTCAAAAGTGGCAGCCATTTCTTTTGACTCTCGTCAGTGGCGATCATTCAAAATTTTTAGTCTAGAGCAGTTCGAAAGCTTTAAGTAAAAAAAAAAAAAAAAAAAAAATCTGGGGATGAATCGCTTTACTTCTTATCGAGGATCAAACAATTTTGTTTTGGAACACCAAGTTTTAGGACCCCATCCCTTCCCCTAATGTTATCAAAGATGATCTGTAAAGCAATTAATTTAAAGAACAAATATTTTATCCTTATTATATCAACCCTTTACATTCGTACAAAACACCGCCGACCGCCAACTAGGTTATTCCATCCATGGACTGCAGTTTCGTGTTTGTTAGCACTTATCAACATAGAATACAGTCGACGCTCGTTATAACGACCACACGTTATAAAGACCATCCTAATATAACGACCGGTGAGAAAACCCCCAACTGTATCCCAATATACTCTGTGTTCTACCTCTTATAGCGACCACTCGTTATAAAGACCGTTTTCTGTAGGACGGAGACGGTCGTTATATCGAGCGTCGACTGTATTAAAAGTAACCAAGCTGGAGGCAGAAATCCCCTTAAGGAAGCAAAAAGAGCCAAAAATAAAAAACTGGTAGCTAATGTGAAAATTCGTGTTTAGGGTCATTCCATAGAAATGTCAACCTCAGCCAAAGAAAAAAAAATACCTAAGTGAAAAAAGTATAAATAAATAAATAAAAGTCACACAACTAAAGAAGTTAAAAAGAATTGGAAAAGTATTGTAATTATCACTGAGATGAGCCATAATAAATAGTTTGTAGTGTGTTTATACTGCTTGTTATTCGATGGTTACGTTAGTCACACGCCATCTTGAGTAAAAGTGACACTTAAGACTGAAGAAATTAAGATTTTATTCATGTTTTATGTTTTTAAAAGCCAACTTTACACAGTTTTCAAACATATCATTCAATTTTTAACACTTGCTTATATAGCTGAAAACTGGGAAATTTGGTTAATAGCCAGTGGCCAGTGGACTCAATTATATTAGTCTCCACTTTTTAAAGTTAGTCGCCACTTTTTAAAACTGCAACTAACGAAGCACTGTTAATACGTGTTACGTTTTATATGTTTTTTAAATGGGTTCCAGAAGCGTTCAATACATATTGATGTAAACCAACAAGTTGTATATTTATTTGCATGTTTCCTTTATATAGTCCCTTTAAAATCGTGTAAACGGTGCTTCACTTTATGTTTCAAATTTTTATGAATAACGAAAAAAAGTATCAGAATATCACTCAAGTAAGGTGCTCAAAAGCACAAAATTTTACAGAAGAGACAGAAAAGAATTTAAACTTTAAGTACAGCCTAAAACAAGGAAAAGTTCAGTTTTAGAGCATTAGTAACTGATTTTGCAAACCATAGGGACCCTCAGTAGCGTACATAGACTAAGGTGCGCCCCCCAGCAAGATTTGTAAGTGCGCCCCCCACCCCCTATTAAAATGTAAAAAATATTTTCCCCGTGTAACCTTTAGTGCTATTTTTCTGGATCGGGCGCCCTCAAACCTCTTGCGCCCCCCCGCGCCGCGGGGGTTGCGGGGGCGCTATGTACGCCACTGGGGACCCTTATGATTTTTTTTTTTTTTTTGTAAACAACATCTCAAACTGTTATATATTTCTACATGAACCGCAAAATTTACCCATTTGCTCAGTCATAAATAAGATCAAGTCAAAAGTAATTAACCAGTTTCATACTCTATTCATAATACTTAACTAACATTTTATATAGAACAAAAATGCATACCGTATATACTCGCGTATAAGTCGAAAAATTTAGTCCAAAAAATGAAGTTGAAAGTTGGGGGGTCGACTTATACACTGGGCAGAATTTCCGAAAATTTTTCCCGAACAACTTTTGGGAAAAAAAACACTCAAAAATGAGGAGATTTTTCAGATTCAGTCCAACTATTTCAAACAGACGCTAAAGAAGTAAATACTCATACATTCTACTGTATTTTTGCATGGTTTGATTGCGAAATAAAGAATAAATATTTACAATAAACGACCGACATCGTGAAAAGTGCGGGAATTGCGAATTCGCGAATTTTCCGATTGATGGTGTTTATCCTTTTGAAACAGAATGTAATACGGTTACATCGCAAAATTTATTGATAATAATAATGCAAAATAAAAGCAACAAATAGCAAAAATCGTCGCTACAAAATCGAACCCTTACAAAAACCGCGATCGTAAAATCGAACCCTTTACAAAAATCGCGATCGCAAAAATGAACTCTTTTTGTAAAAAAGAATAACAATCGGGTTATTTTCAACACAAGAAAGCTCACTGCATTCCATTTTCCTTCTTTTTAAAACGCTTATATATTTAAAAATCGCGGTAAAACGTTCTCGGATCGGTCCCGTTTTACAAAAATCGAGATCGCAAAAATGAACCCTTTTGGTGAAAAGGAATGACAATCGTGCTATTTTTAACACAAGAATGTTCCAGTGCATTTCAATTTCCTTCTTTTCAAAACATCTATATTTATAAATCGCGGCAAAAGGTTCCCGATCATTTCAGAAAGTGCGGTCTCGACTTATACGCGGGTTTTCGATTTTTTCCCGATTTTCCTTAAAAAAAGTAGGGGGGTCGACTTATACGTGAGATCGACCTGCACGCGAGTATATACGGTAGTTATACGTATCTTCTCTGTATATATTTGCTGATTTTCTGACTAAAAAATGTATTTTATAATGATGAGTTTTAGTTAACAACTGGAAACATTTAAAAATAGAGTAATAAATAATGCAAAAAACAAGAAACCAGAGTTAAATTGTTTATTTAAACACATCATGTACTTGATTAAAATAGTATGATAAGTTTCAATTATTTACATATGCTCTGAAAAAGAAAACGGTTTTTAAATTTGTATTGAGATTTAATTGATCTTATTAAAACTGTTTAAAAATATATAACATTTAACGAAAAACGATGTTATTTTAAGTGACTCCTCTTCAATTTTGCGCTTTCCCCCACGTGATCGCTGAGCAGCCATTCCAAATCAGGTGGCACGTGCAGGGTTCAAAGTGCAAATGACGAATGGCGGTTCCTGTTGTGGCTCAATTTCTCCCTCTAGCGATGGGGAGAAGAGGTGGGGAAAGAAATATATGGAATTAGCGCGGAACAGGAGGGGGGAAATGTGGTTTCATTGGGAATGTTTAGAGTGACTGAGCAAGAGTGGCGACCAAGGGTGGCGATCGATACCACATTTTTTAATCGCCACTTATGCAACTTTAATCGCCACGTGGCGAGTGGCGACCGCTAATTTTCAGCTATACTTGCTTAACTTTGAGGAATTTTTGCCTCACAACATGAGCATTAATTTTCAGGGTTGCAAAAATGTTACGTTAGTCACGCTGCTATTTTGGTTGAAAAAATATCTACTGTCAGTAATTTTGTTTTAAATTCTTTGGTGAGGTTTTTTACTCAATTTTTACAACGTTTGTGGTTAAATATGAACCCTTTGAAAAAAAAAACAGTTAATCGTATAGTTTTCAAGTGGATGGAAACTGAATGTGAAAGATTTGAATCACATAAGAGAAAAAAAAAAAACAGATATTTGGAGCTCATGAATTACAGAAATAGAAAATCTTTGTGAAAAACATTATTTATGTATTTCTACCTCTGATGATTTCTAGCGAAAGAACAATATAATTTTTAACAAAAATAGCTTAAAATATAATCTACAAAAATAAATTTCGCTTAATAATAAAAAGAAAGATCTGGTTCGATTAACTATGTTTTTGGCATAGAAGTGCAGTTTGACTTTATAGATTTGAAGATTGGTAAATTTAGTATGTGCACTCTTTTTCCTAAAAGAAATTATTTGAAGAAATATTTTACAAAAAACATTTGCTCAACAATGATGCTCTATCAGGGAAATGTAGCAGAGAAAAGAGTGCCAATCTTACCATTTTATGGGTTAGTTTAAATAAATTCAATCGAAGTTTTGAATAAACCTACCAAAAAAACAACTTTTCCCCTCTCCTCCCTTTTTCTCCCACTAATGAGAGTTCTCATACATTTTGATTCAAAATTTTACTTATAAGACTTTACTATTTATAATTTCGCTTATCTCTGCATTGCATAAAATGAAGTCACAAAAAGCGCCTGTGTGAACGAGCAAAACTCCGAGAACTACCCAGCCGATCTCGCTCAAAATTTCAGTGTTAGGGCCGTGCTCCACATCAGCGGAAAACGCGACCGAAACTGAAAGCAAAAACCGAAAATCCGGATACTTTCCATAGGAACACCATTTAATCCATTTTTCGTTTCTGCTTGACGCTCGCGTTTTCTGCTGATGTGGAGAAGGGCCCTTAGTCTCCTTTTCGCACCAGGAAGGTTAGGACAAGAGTTCTAAAGAAAAAAAAAAGATCAGCTCTTTTTTTATTCCAATTGAAGACCATTTACACGTAAATCGCCAAGTTTGCGGATAAAAATTACTTTCACGTATAAATGTTATACGTCGTTGGACAGGAAAAAAAATTTACTGCGTTCGGTGCAATTTGTTCTAATTTTCTAATCTTAAATACAGCGCGAGTTATTTGCGTTTTAAACTTACTTTTTTTTTCAAGGCTTCGCTCGATTCAGGTACTACTTTCCTCATCAAAACCAACAATAAAAATTAAACTAATTGTTCCTCAGTTTTTTTTTTTTTTTTTTTGCATCATTGTATAGAGAGCTATATTTTTAACCCGATTTTTCTAGGCTTATAGTCGAGGATCCATGCTTCTATCTCTAACAGCAAAGAAATTAAGGCGTTTGAAGTGTTCTATTTTCTCTTTTTCATCTTGCCGTTTTATTGTGTTGCCATGACTACGTCTTTTAAATTCTTTGCCGTTTCTTCTTTTAATTTTTTTATCCGAAAAGTATTTTATTTTATAGCGGTTGTTTTGAATGATTTTTAAGCGCATTCAAATGACATGACCTGTTTTTTTTTTTTTTTTTTTTTTTTTTAATGATCTTTATAGTAGGGATGCAACGAATAGTGATTTGGCCGAATACCGAATATTCGGCCAAACTCAAGGCCGAATATTCGGCTATTCGGCCGCCGAATAGTTAACTTGTTTTTGTTAATAATCAAAGCAAAAGTTGCATTTAAAGCACACTTTTGCATGTTTATGAGTTCAATATAGATTATTAAAGATTTAAAAAAATAATTTGGTGTATTTTTTTTACATGGTAGCATTAGTTCAAATTTCAAAAATATTCGGTCAAATTCGGCCAAAAAATTACTAAAATGAAGACCAAAGAAAAATGTACTTCCTTACCAATTGTTATTAAAGACCAAATCTCCATATTTAAGCTTCTAAAAAAGTATTTCATAAAACTCTTCCAAATAAATAAGGGGAAAAAATAAACTGAAATGATTCAGCATGGAAATGTATCATACAGTTTTTCATTGTATTTAGTGTTAACATTTACGAAAATTAGTAGCAACAAACCATATTTCTCTATGAGAAATGTTAATATTTGAAGGTATTCCAACAAAAAAAATTCTTTAGATAACTCATAGACTTTTATTTGTGTAGGCACCAAGACAGAAATCGACTGTTATCGTTCTTAGAACCCGAATTTGAAAAATCGAAATAGTTTAAGTAGTGAGAATTAAATTTCTGAACCTATCTTAACAGAGCAGAAAGTGAATTTCGGAACGAGATGCTCACTACATTTACCAAATGTAATGAACACTTATTTTCCAAATCTGGTAAAATTTTAAGAAAAGAAAAAAAAAAAAAAGAGACCTATCTCCTAAAAATGTTTTCTACATCATAATCTGTTTGCACAGAAAAAACTTAGCTTTATGATTTTCACAATTGCAAATATTACAAAGAATATTTTTGAAATGTTATGAATCGAAATTAACAATGCTATTTTTATATTTTAAATTCTCATATTCAATTTTTTAAATAAAAGATTGGGAAGGAAGCATATTTCTATCATACTATTTCATTTTTTACGCATTTTATTTTGACAAAGAAAGAACGGACCATTGTTTCATGTATGATTTATGCTTAAATTTTATTAATTTAAATCTTATGTGTACAACAATTATTTTCATAAAATAAGTATACCAACCCTTGTAATAAGAAAGAAAAAGTATTTTATTTTTCTGCTTTATTCTATGATTTTGTAGCTTATTTTATGTATTAAGATGGTTTGTAGTACACCCAGTTTAAGTTGACAATAAAATTAGTGAATACCCTCAAAAATGACTAAGTATCATAGTATAACAAGATTGCACTTAAAATGCCCATTAAACATGATAAGAATAATTAAAAATGTATAAAACTTTAAAATTGCGAAAATTAAATTTTTTTTTTGCACAGTATTCGGCCAAGGCCGAATAGTAAAATAGGTATTCGGCCGAAGCCGAATATTCGGCGGAGGGGCCGAATATTCGTTGCATCACTACTTTATAGTACGAGCACATCCGTGCGGGTACAACTAGTTCACTACATGAAAGAAATGAAAAGTCTATAAGCTATGTAGAATGCTCAGAAATTTTCCAAAAACTGAAACTTTTTAGTAAATTCAGAGATTTTCCCAGTTTCGAAGCTTTTTCCAGTTGTGCAATAGTTTGAAATAGTAAGCAAAAAAAATGATTTTGAATTTGAAAATTAACTTTGAAGACATTTGATTCAACTTTTTTTTTATATTTAATATACAAAAATCTTTAAGTTCCTTGAATTTTATGAGAAGGTCCTTGAAAAACCTTGAAAAGTCCTTAAATTTTTTTCTTGAATGGGAGTGGGAACCCAAAACTCACACTCAAGAAATAAATAACAACAGATATTAATTCAGCTATTCCTTGTTAATGAGCTATTCCTTCTAATATGTATTTGTCCGTATTTATTCATTAAAAATGGTTTTTATACTGATCATGTTGATGCATAGAAACTTATCTAAAGCGTCAACATCTCGCCCTGACTTAAATTCTTATTTCTGCTAATGAAGTAAATGTCTCCCAAATTTTCATAGAAACAACGAAATTCAGAAGGAATTTTTCAGTGGTTAGAATTCCAAGAAAAATCCTATCGGTGAACTGGTAGCGACCACAAAAACGAAACTCGAGCACAATTATAAAAATTGTATACGTCCGATGATTTTTGAAACATGATTATTTTTCTTTTTTCTTTTTAAAAATTTTATTTCCTCATTAAACGATAAAATGTTTTTATTTTATCTCTGAAAGTTTCCAGAATTTTACACTGCTGCAAGGAATGTTATTTTCACTTATTATAGAGAACAAATTTATGTGTATTTGTTTATTTTTTTTCAATACTAAAAAGTTATTTTTTACCTTCCAAAAATTAATATTAATTCAATTTCTGAACTTCGGGTCCTGTCAGATTCCGAACTGTAAATTTCGGGTCGAAATCGAAACTTGTGTTTTAGAAATTCCCTTTGCACTCAAACTTTGGTTTATTTACTTGATGCAGTTTTCCTACTTTTTAGTATATAAGGTGCCGGCCACCTTGTCTAGTGGTCAGAGAGTCTGCCACGGATGGTGTGGCTCCGGGTTCGAGTCCCGGCTTGGGCATGGATGTGCTTTCTCTCTCCTGTCCTTGTCCTTTCTCTGTGTGAATGTTGTTGTGAAAGGTTGCCTACCCTATGTCGTGCGTGTATGTGGAAGTCGAACTTCACACCAAATTACGGTACAGTTGGAAAAGTGAGGTAGTGTACCCCAAATTGCCAGCCTGGCTGGCACACGACAAAAAAAGAAAAAATATAAGCTTCCTATTCCTAGTTTTCAGCTTTTAATGCTAGTAGCTATGTCTCTTTTTATAGAGAAAAAAGGGATCGGGCAACTTCTCTATTAAGATAGTATGTAAATAGTGAAAGCTGTTCCTCCATTTTTCGCAACAAAAATATAAGGCATCCTCCCTCGCTGATTATGCCCTCCTCTTTCTTCGCTCAAGTCCGAGTACAAAAAAAAAAAAGAAAAAAGAAATGATTATCATGAAAGTTAGTACCGTTATCGCAACAATAAATAAAGTAGAGAGCCCATATTTTCCTTCTCCTGTTATCTTTCAATACAACAAATGCGATAGAAGAAACATCACTTTATCGATTTCCTCTTTGAAGCGTGTCGGCAGGGGGCGTAAGTAAAAATCAAACTCGGGATAAAACAGTACCGCCTGCTTTCGGTGGTTTGCCGGACGGAATAGAATCTTGTCTTGGGGGCTGGCCATAAATGACGTCACACTTCAAAAAAAATCATATTTGAGTCCCTTCAAAAGGTCAACAATGGGTAGAAAACTAGCCGAAACCATGTTACATATGTTCTGATTTTTTACCCCAAAATTTGCAAATATGTAAACGTAACGTTAATCTGTGTATTTCTTTCTCTTGCATATACAGTCGAGCGTCGATAATCCGGATTAATTGGAACTGGACCCCATCCGGATTATCAAAAAAGTTCGGATTTTCGAAAATAGGCTATCTTTTTTTTGCTTCAACACTATAGAAACGTAACTGAAATCTTGCAAATTTACTTACAGCTGTATGTTCACAATTACAGTAGGAAAATACAGTTAAAACCGCCGTGTATTACTGGGTACTGTGCTTCAATGAAACTAAAACAACACAGTATTCAAACACAAAATGTGAAGGAGAGTTCAGGTACAGTAATAAACAAAACCGTACAGTATAAAGTTAAAGAATATTAAGCACTCTGTGCGTCGTCAGGGCTTTTAAAAAAAGCCTTTAATTGATTTCTGTACAGTTCTTGTTCGCTTTTTTGCAGCCAAGTCTTAAATACGTTGACCAGACTTGAATCCGGATTATCGACGGCCCGGATTTTGACGTTCCACTGTATATAAATCTTCATGAGGTGCCACGACTCCTTAAACTTTCGTAATCCCTAGTCTACAGCAATCAAGTATTACTGATTGTTTTTGTTTGTTTGCAACTTAAACAGAACCTCATTGGCATTATTTTTTTCTTTTCGAGTAATCTAATGCGTTTTCACACAATTTCTCTCATATAAAAGGAATCCTCTGCATATTGTTTGTAAAAGCTTCGCAAAAAAATCCACTTTTTATCTCTGTCCTGACAATGTCATTGAATGTCACCGGCAAAGGGCGGTTACGAAACCATTGCGATCGCTGACGAAACGCTTATCTGGAAGCCCCATTTGCATGCCTGACACTTGATTGTTCTCATATTCCACGCATGTCATCGGAGCATTAATGCGTTCCGAAAGGAACGTCGCCTTTTATATGTATGCGTTTGTGTGTTCTAAGAAGGGAGAGATATTAATATTGATTATGCATCAATGTTACGTATGTGCGTATAAGCACGTGCATAATTTTTTTTTTAACTTTTTGCTTTTAACAAAATGAGAAAGGCCGTTGACGTGAGAAATTACCTGAATTGAGCAATGTGCAGGATTAATCTGCTAACCTCTGTGAAAATTTATGTGCGGTGTCAACTGAAATCAGCCTCCCCCCTCCCGAATACATTATTTCTTGTTCACGAAATAGAAATACCTTTTCATTTCGTCTCATGTTAAAGCTCTGAACCAGGAATTATGAACAAGCCCTTTTCCACTTTTGGTAGCCATTGTAACAAAAATACGTACCCAGCAAAAAAACAGTAGATGATCTATTCTCTGTTACTGGATTGGCGACTGGCGACCGCTAATCGAAAGCTTTGTCTCATGTGCATATGAATTTTTATTCAATGAAACCTAATAATGTGTTCTTATTGCTGTGAATTAAAATGAGAAAAGAAAGTAATGTAGCGTTACGAAAACATTTTCGGGAAAAGAATTCCTCTTATTGGATGCTAGCTCCTGAGGAGAAAAAAAAAATCTTGTTCGAAACGCAACTCTGATATAATTTAGCTTGATTTGTCATTTTCCAGCTTTAATCGTAGTTTTTTTTATTTTTTGTTTTATAAATTTAAACGGAATATGGCTCCGAATACCGAGTAGTTGACTACAGTTTTTAAAATAGTATTTGCATTTAATTTGTTATGCCGATTTAAAATATAAAATGTATATCAATATTGTGTTTTTTTTGTGAAATGTAAATGCCAATAAAAAAGTTTTATTTATCTACATTAAATATAATTGTTTTTTAAATGAATAGAAATAAATTATTCCAAAAGCTAAAGAAAATAAGTTAGTAATCTAAGCTTTAATTTTATAGCAATCTCCCATTTGTCGGTTTTTTGAAACCTTCTTCCTAAGAAAAGAAGAAAATTTTATTTGGGATATTTTGAAGTGTATTAATTTAAAATCCTATAAAACTAAGCGAAGCATTTTTGATGTAATTTTGGTGATTTTTCATTATTTTATTAAATTAGTATATCGAACAAATCATTGACAGGTTAAAAAATAAATAAATAAAAAAATACTGGATAAAATAAAACAAATGTTCTTTTTAATCCAAAACTTTCTATAAGCTTGAATAGCACTAAAAAGTATGAAATAAAATAAGTATATAATTTCTTGATTACAGCACATTAAAAAAAAATTTGATCTTAATATCCTTATATAAGATATATAAATACAGAACATAAATACCTTCGTGCAACAAATGAAAAAAAAAATACAACGTTAAAGAAGCACAAATACGCAGGGATACTGCAGACACGTGTTTTGGCGTTAAGAGGAACGCCTTTTTCAATGCAGAAAAAATGTGAGCTAATGGATGGACAAAAACCGTCGGATGTGTGCCTGTACATCCATTAGCTCAAAATTTTTCTACTTTGAAAAAGGCGTTCCTCTTAACGCCGAAACACGTGTCTGCAGTTTCCCGTGCGTATTCTACTTCACATCCTTACATAGTTCTTCGGTTGATTCTAAAGCAGCCAGTAAATTTAAATTTAAAAATTGAAAGAAGAGGGCGGTATAGTAAGTATACTGCCGATTTTTTCTCTCAAATTTAGTTTTAAATTTTATTTAGCCCGAACCTGTGGATAAATTTTTCAACCATTGGCGCCAATGTATCGGTGGAGCTTTCTCAATTCCAAATAAAATCCTCTATTTTCGATTCAGTTTCGGCTCAAAGCCCAGGTCTGAACGTACTTTGAGGGCGGATGGAGAAGGATACAAGTGCAAATGATAGAATGTGTAGTACCCTTTATTTTCGTTAAAAAAAAGTTGCTTCTAAAAAATGTGGGCAGTTGAATTGAAAGATACACTGCTCGACATTGAAAATGCAACACTAAGAAGGAGTGGTCAGAAATTCATGCAAATTTTACCGTAGACGCACGTCACTGAGTTATGCAAATGATATGAAATGCGTAGCTCTCCGACGCACGTGAAGTAAGATATAAGAGAATGAAGTTGAAAAGTGGGCTATGTTCATGTTGGTTTTTCTGCCAGACTAATTATCGGAGAAATTTGGTTTTTGTCTCGAAGGATACGTGTGATAGGAGGAAATGCCACGCCGTCCTCAACGAAGACACTTCCAGCATATAGACGACTTTACAAGGGGCATGGTGATCGGACTGAGAAGGGGAGGTTGGTCCATACGTCAAATTGCAGCTGATACCCACATGGATGCAAGCACTGTGCATCGGCTGTGTCGGAGATGGTTGGAAAGAGGAAATGTAGCCACATTGAGGGGTGCAGGTGCAGCCAGAGTGACGTCAGACCGCTTGGATCGACGGATTCACCGACAAGCTGTGGCGGACCCGCAAGTCACTTGTACGTCGATTCTGCAGCGCGTGCAAGGTACCCTGGATGTTCCTGTGTCGACCAGAACCATTTCCCGTCGACTGGTTGCACGTGGCCTGCAATCACGGCCCCCGCTAAGAAGACTGCCATTGACCTCCAACGTTTGGAATCCCTCCAACGTTTGCACAGACTCCAACGTTTGGAATGGTGCCGGACCAGAGCGACATGGATGGCAGAATGGCAAACCGTAGTGTTCTCAGATGAATCCCGCTTCTGTTTGTCCAGCGATAGTCATCGTATACGTGTATGGCGTCGACGTGGAGAAAGATCGAATCCGGCAGTAACTGTGGAACGCCCCACAGCGCGACAACGTGGCATAATGGTTTGGGGCGCTATTGCATACAATTCCGTATCACCTCTAGTTCGTATTCGGGGCACTATGACGGCCCAACGATATGTAGATAATGTACTGCGGCCGGTGGCAATCCCCTACCTTCAGGGTCTGCCAAATGCAATTTTTCAACAGGATAACGCCCGGCCTCACAGTGCTCGAATCAGCCAACATACTCTACGAGGTGTACAGATGCTTTCCTGGCCACCATACTCTCCTGACTTGTCACCAATCGAACATGTGTGGGACGTGAATGGACGCCGTTTGCAGAACCTGTCACTGCCTCGTTCAGAGGACGAACTGTGGCAAATGGTTGAAAGAGAATGGAGTGCCATCCGTCAGGACACCATCCGCAGGCTTATTGACTCCATAGCAAAACTGTAGCAAAGTTCTGTACAGTTCTGCCTCAGCCCTGGCTTACGGGCGGTAACTCATTGCACATTATTGACTCCATGCCTAGACGTGTTTCTTCGTGCATCGCTGTCCGCGGTGGTCCTACTTCTTACTGAGCCGACGCCGTCCTCGCTCTAAATTTTGCTTATTTATTTTGAAATAAATATCACTTATTGTTCCATGCTGTCTCTGTCTTCTTACCAAATTTCATCAATTTCTGACCACTCCTTCTTGGTGTTGCATTTTCAATGTCGAGCAGTGTATTTATAAGTTGGTAATATCAACAAAATGACTCACTAATAATGTCCAGTTTTCATTCACGTAAAAATAGTGGTCCGCTTCCGCCGTTTTTGATTTAAATAACTTTCCAGTGCATGATTTCTTTAAAACAAGGATTTTAATCGTTCAGGGGTAGTGGTAATTTTCGGCACTTTTCTCTTCTTTTAACTGCCGCACGCCTATTTTAACTGATCTGTTTCATCTATTGGCATAAAACGAGCCGACATGCAACTCCTAAAATATTGCTTAGCTCTCCAAAAAAAATTTTTTTTAACGGCCTTAAAATGAGTTTTTAATCTGGCTGAACGTTAAAAAAAAATTTCAGTTTGCTAAAGTTTCAGACTAAATTATCGAGCACTAAAATGGCGTCAAAACAAAAGACGAACAGCATTCCGAGCTTTGTTGTATTTGACTAGTGCTCGTTGAAATAAATCATTATTCAATGCTCCCTTACAGTTGTGGCCTTTAAATAAATGGTTGGCACGATGCCATTTTTTCTCTCGTTTTAGTTGACTGAGATGGAAACGGGAATACAAATGAATTTTTATTAAGTCATTATAAAATAACGTTTTATTTATTTTTTGGTATATAATTTCCATCGTGGTTTTTTGGATGAATGCGGCAGGAAAACTTGCACGTCTGTGTGTGAAATCTTTTTCATATAAATTGGTTTAAGTTTGAAATAATAATTTTAAATTTAACACGTTTCTTTAACATTTTTGACCCGAGGATGACATAATTTTTGGCCTTTTTTGAATTGCAAAAGGCTCAAAAAATAAATTGATTAAAAAAAGAAAGAAAGAAAGAAAACAAACCACTAAGACTTTTTCTCCGTGAAATAAACAAACTTATTGTCTGAGCTTCTTTGGTAAAACCTTCCACGCATTTACGCATGCGTCAGGTCTGCTCTGATCTTACCAAAATTGGGGTGTTAGGTAAGATAACAATAAAGGGAAGAATAATAAAAGGCATTTTGAACCGTATCAAACAACGTGCAACGATGCTAATTTCAAATACTGTCTGCCCGCTTAACCAAGGGCGGATCCAAAACTTGTGCAAGGGAGGGGCGGTTGACTTTATAAGTTACTTTTTACTATGCATACTGGTTTGTAAATATTGATCACAAAAGTTTTGGACTTCAATTTCGGAACATTTCCGAAGGAAACCCAAATTTCCTTCCTTCAACCTCATTATAACCCGTCTAAAATAAAGTTTTTTGAGCTTCAATGTTGGAAATTTACTGGATAAGACTCCCTCAAGGGAGGGGCGATCCCCTCCATGCTCCATCGCCCCTCCCTGGTATGCGCCTCTGCGCTTAACCAATTACTGTCGGCTCCAAGAAATATTATTCGATTAAGCGAGGATCTTTTAACATAGCGTCTATGAAATGGGAAATATTCGGTTCCGAAATATTTTATTTGAATAAGCGGGGTATTCGCTTATACGTTACTCGTTACCCGATTAAGAGGGGACGACAGTACACAGAGTAGTTGAATATGTCAAAAGAATATAGCAAATGCAAGTTTTAAATTGAAAACTTCCGAAAGTTATCACCCACAACCCATCCACCCTTTTTTAGGGATCTCTTTTCTGGACCATAATTTTTTTCATTGAAGAGAATCGGAACATGTTTGCAATTGTGCAGAAAATTACAACGTTACGAAGGCACAAATGAGCAGGGATACTGCAGACACGTGTTTCGGCGTTACAAGGAACGCCTTTTTCAAGGGAAATTTCAAGGAACGCCTTTTTCAAGGGAAATTTCCCAGGGCTCGCATTCCCCCTAAAATTCCTAAATTTCCTAAAATATTTCAGACCCCCTAAAATTCCTAAAATTGTACTAAAATTTCGTGGCATTTCTAAAAAAATTAGAAAATGTACAGGAGCTCTTTAGGCAAACTTAAAATAACTTTCTGAAAGTATTTTATAGCCAAAAGTGAACTTTTGCTAGATATTTAATGTGATAAATAGACATTTTACAAAATATTTCGCTAAAAATGCATTCTTCACACTATTTTTCATCTCGGGTCAAACTTGAAATTCTTCCACTTAAAAACGAACTATTTAATCTTTAAAACAGCTGTTTCATCGCTCTACTTGAATGAAACATAACCTGCTGTGAAATTTTTTAACTTTGAGCTGTTTTTGTGCGCTTAGCTCGATGAATTGCGAATTTTGCAATCTGTTTGCATCCGCTTCTATAAAACTTGTTCATTTTAGTTTACTGTGTAAATTTACAGCTTGGATATCGTTAATTTCATTCTTGCCATTAGTTTGAACTTTGTTTAATTTTCTTTTGTTTATAGATTAGGCTATTAGATGTAGGCTCGTCATTTAATGTCAACCCATTCAAAAATGTCAATCCTGTTGCATCTGAATCAGTTCAAACCATGAAGATTCTTAAAAAAGTGGCATTAGTTTTTAGCAAACTTTGTTTTTGGGTCAAAATTTATTTAAAGTCAAATAAAATTGTAAATTACCCCTAAAATTTTGTCAAAATGTTCCTAAAATTCTCCTAAAATTTTGAAAAAGTCTACTGCGAGCACTGATTTCCTCTCCATGGGTTCATACTCAACCGACTAAAAATTAAATTAAATGGGAAATTATTGCTATGCTCGGAATGTCGTACCCCAAAAAAGGGACTCTGGCACACCCGTTCTGTTTACCTCATCCAAATGGAATCGTCTATGCCAGAAGAAAAATTTTATGTTGTTGGAAAGACACTTAACCAACTTTCAACCCCCCCCCCCAAACTTGAAATCGGCATCAAATGGCGTAGTCTAAAGTGTTGTTGTGGAAGCTTTTCTATTCTAAGCGGAACCGAGCTGTTTATTGTTTTTCTAACTCAAATCTTTCTTGGTTTTGATTAAATAGTGGAAGGAATGGAACTTGTTTGTATACGAACCCAAGCGTGGGATTCGCGCGGTAAATGGGTTCGCTCGGAACGCTAAATGAGGGGTTGACGCACTACGGAGAGGAATGTTTTCGAATGCTGGCTGCATTCTTTTGTCTTTCTTTTCCCCCGCGTTTTTCATCGTGTTGACTTCAAATCGAGTCTCTCTCTCTCTCATTTCGCATATTGTTTACACTTCCAGACAAGATTATAGTCTGAGGTATACTGAACGCAATGTTTCGTTTTATCGTTTGAAGGCTGGAATGAAATTCCGCGCAATGCCGATTCAAAATGAACAAATTTTCTTTTGGTCGATGAAGAAAAAGTTGGCATTAAGCACTTAAAAGGCTATTATGAGTAAGATGACGGATTTCCGCACAGTCCGGATTTCAATCTCGTTAGTTAAAAGAAAAGCCCAACTAAAAAAAAGAGACTGGGTTTGAAGTCTTGAGTTAAAAATATGGCCGGGTTTTGAAGATAAATACCAAAAATGCCATGATTTAATTATTGCTATTTAAAAGTTGTTTGGATTTTGAACCTATTTTTGGCAACAAGTTTTTTTTATTACCTGATGTTAATCACGTTTATGATTTACACTTGCGGTGTCCAACCTTTTTATTTGAGGACCGCAGATCATGTCGACCAGAACACAAAAAAGTTAAAATGTTTTTAGATAACATGGGAAAGTTAGGAGAAAGAAATAAATTTAAAAAAAAATCACAGATTCCAAGAAGGATTGCCACGTGCTTATTTTGTTGACGCTATTTTTCACTCTCTCTTATCAACCGGTTTAAAAAGTCAATGAAAAACTACGAAACCCATAGCAGGATCGATCTTTACTTTTCTCGTGAACCGCGCTACTGCATCTTAGTTTCCGGATGCTATGCATAGAAGTAATATGCAAAAATAATTTTTAAAAAACGGTGTTTTTGACCGAAAAAACAATTTTTAAAAAGAAGGAAATACAAGGAAAAAAAAATAAAACGCGCAAACTTTTATGTTGGTATGACGGCTGCGCCCGTTGGGAGGTTAAGGATGTTATAGGAAGAAGGGCTCTCTCCTGCAAACGTTTCGAAATTGAAGTCAGAATCCTTTGTGATCGATATTTGTGAACCAGTATGCATGGTAAAAAGTAAGAAATATCAATCAGGCCTCCCTTGAAACATTTATGGATCCGCTCTTGTTATGCATGAATGATTTTTCTTTAATCATTGCTAAGAAAAAAAGTTCGTGAATCATTTGTTAGAATTTTCAATGAAATGTCACGAAATTGTGAGTTTGGGACAAGGAGGAGGTATGGGGCAACAGGAAATGTGATATTACACGTTTTTTTTTTTTCTAACGATAAAAACTTTTTTAAAAACAAGTGTGCAATTGAAAAAGCTGCTTGATATATGACAAGAGTGGAGGGGGTATGGTGAAGTATGACACTTCATGACAAAAGGGGGAGAGGGTCAAATTTGTAGAAGAAAAGCGTGACCTCATTCATGGATAGCGTTTTAAAAATACTTGAATTTTTTTTTCCTTTTGAAATAAAACTTCTTTTTGATGCACAATAGCAATAATAAGAAACGACATACGACATCGTTGTAACATAAAAATTGCAAGAACTTTTTTTTTTTTCAATTTTTATTTTTTATTTATTTATTTATTTATTTATTTATTTTTTTTGTGGTTTTTCTTGTAACTAATTTCTTATTGATTTAATTAATTCTACAAAGTTTGATTTGTGTTCTTTTTTACAGGGGTGATTGTGTTCCGGTAATTTACCGGATTTCCGGTATTTTCATGATCGATTCTGATATTTTCATGTTCGAAAATACCGGAACTAAAATATTTTTAATTATGCTTTTATCTTCCCTCCTCCGGATTTTTTTTCTTTTCGAATTTTCGATGATTATACCGATAATTATTAATAATATTCATCAAATCGGAACGTTAAGATGAAAATTCTAATTGTTTTTTTACCTTACTAAATTATTTTATTTGCATCGATATGAGAATCAAATTTTCCTCACTTTTGAACTTTTGATATTTATTACCCTTAGTTAGGAGACAAATAAATGAAATGCAACAAAATATAACAAATGCAACTTTTATTACTTCATAAATGCTTTCGCACAACAAACAGTAATTCTGTTAAACTTTTGCTTTCTCCTTAAAATATATTTTTGGAGAGAATTGCTCATCACCAGCTCAAAAGTAACTTTATTGCTCATTTGCAATTTAATTAAATGCATGTACAATATTTTGACTAAAAACTATTTGAATATATGAAATGTGTTAGTTTATAAAAGGAAATTAATTATTATGTATGTATAATTATAAAATTAAGTGGGCTTAAGTAATAGGGGCCTTGGTTTAAAAAAAACACCCCCCCCCCGCCAGTTTAAAACGTTCAGGTATTTTTATGAACTCACAATCACCCCTGAATTTTTATTGTAGCTCAGAAATATTAATGTCTTTTCCTCTCACACAAAATAGTTTTCAACGTAGCTTTGCTATGAAATGTTCTATCTAAATCCCTCTAAAATTCACGCTCCTTAAAAAGAAAACGTTCCGTAAATGTCTTTCTTTTAAAATATATTTTGTTCTTCAGTTTTAAACTGCACTTTCCGAAAATGTTTGTGAAAGGAGAAAAATCGAAGAGAAGCAGAAAAAAAAAATCTTGTTTTTCATTCTCGTCGAGATTTCCGTCGCTTTTCCCCAACAAAAAATCTCGTATTATTGAAGCTTATATTATTTCTTCTGTACTTCAAAATACGGTGCATATTCCAGCATTATTTTTTGACGTAAATTTATTGAAATTTGTTCGTCTTTCTGAAGCTATGTTTTTATTAAACGATGTGCGAATAATGTTTAGCATATATGCCTTTGTATAATGTCGTGTTTTGTAAGTTATTGACATAAGCAGGGCCTAATCAAACCATAGTGAGGAACCTGAGCCTAGAGTTCATGGTGGCCCTCCTATCCTCGTGTTAGTGCTATGTATGCAACTAAATGTGCTCGGAAAAAATTATGTAATGCATAAATTAATTTATTTGTAAAAACTTCTTCATAATTTGAATGTAATATCTGTTTTGTGCCATTTTGTTATGCAGTTGTGCTGAATGTTTAATTTTAAACTGTCCCACTCAGCATGGTTTGACTCAGTACGCCTCTAAAAAATATTCGATTAAGCGGGGATCTTTAACGTAGCGTCTATGGCATGGATAATATTCGGTTCAAGGACGTTCAACAGTATATCTCAGAAATAAAAAAATTTGCAGAAAAAAATAAAACCGTTCTGGTGTTCAGAATATTGATACAATTTCTTGTCAAACTTAATCAAAATGAAAGTTTATTCTTGTATTTTTTTCATCTCAAGCCTGTGCAATGTATGCGGGAAAAACTCGCATCATGAAACCTTTCGGATCCTTACGGAAGTGCTCAAATGAAACTAGAATAATCACGAAATCTCTGATCATGTCGGAAAAGAGTCGCTATCAATTATCTTCTAATCATAGATTACCACCAAGTGATCTCTTTGACAGTTTATCTGCAATTCACACACACGAATATTATGCAACGCATGAATCAAAAGCATTTGTGCTGGAATCATCAGAGCTACGGAAGTAAACCGAATCCCCCTTCTCCCGTTTCTTTCTCCCCTCTTTTTTTTTTTTTCTACTTTTTCTAATAGCTGATTTTATTTGACATCTCTTTCATCTCGTTATTGCTATTGCTCTTAATTTATAAACTTTCGGTGCTCGTAGAATTATCAGATTTTTTCTGGGGACCACATCCTCCTCAACCTTGTAAAAATGTCTCTCGAAATAATAAAAATATCTCCCAGAAATAATATTGATATACAGAGATAGCACTTTATGTGCAGCAGGTAAGGCACTAGTTAAGCGATCGCCAGTCGTCATCGGGCGACCATTTCATTGAAAATAGCTACCGGAACTTTAAGTACCAGGTGCCAAAAGTGGCGACTATGTGTTTCTTAATTTGTTTAAAATCATAAATATTTTTACTTCCTTTTACGTAGTAAAGGAAGTATTGTGATCGCGAAAAAAAAAAAATCACGCAAATTTGAGTCTAAATTTTGATTTTGCTCACCCCCAAATGAATGTTCAGTAGTTTTTTCGACCTGTCAGCACGTGCATATGCACCTACCAACATTTTAGCAGCCGAAAAATCCTTTTCAACCACCCCCGAGTTAATTACGACGAGTTTTCTCGTGACGTCTGTATGTACGTATGTATGTATGTATGTATGTGGGTCGCATAACTCAAAAACTATATGCCGTAGAAGCTTCTAGCTTGGTATGTAGGCTCTGAGGATGGTCTAGTTGTGCACCTCCCCTTGTGGTTGCATTCGAATGCCCCCAAGGGGTGTTTTACCCCTTTTTTGGGGTAAATCAGTGTTAATTTCAATGCAGATGAATTGGCACGACCACTTGGCGATATATCGCCAAGCTTTTGGTCGCCAAGTGTTTGACGCCAACTTGGCGACATGCCAAGTTGGCGACAAATTTGGCGAAAAAAATATTTTTTGAATTTGGGTTCAATTTGGCGCTATTGGCGATATTTTGCGAAAAATCCACTGAATGATGTTAAAATCGGCGATATTTAGAAAATGAATCATTGTAAAACATTTGTTTTGCATTGTTTCATGGCAAACTATGGATGTAAATGTTTGAATTGCTATCTTGCTCACGCCTAGCACTATTCTAACACTAAGGCAACTACAAAAAAATTTACACGTAAAAGGAAGCAGTGTGGGACCCATACCAGATTTTTTTTTAATTCATTAAAAATCATTGTGTTTTAAAAATCGGCAATGATTAATGTTTTTTTTTTTAAATCCCCAACGCAACAAGAAAGGGGGTTATAAGTTTGAAGTGTCTGTATATCTGTGTATCTGTCTGTGGCACTTCAGCTTCTTAAATGTTGCATCGATTTTGATTTTTTTTTATTTGTAAAGAGAGCTGACCTAGAGTGTTCTTATCCAGGTCGCATCTTCGGATGCTATTTTTTTGCTGATCGCCACTGGCGACCATTCAAAATTCCTAATCTGGAGCATTATTTGTAGTGCAATGTTCCCAATTTTTTTTCTCCCCAGGTTAAAACTCTTTTTGTTTCGCGACGAAATTAAATTTATGAATTAAGTATATTAAATTTCAGTGCTCGTATTTGAATGCACCCCCTGTTAGCAAATATGAAATAACTTTCAAGCACAGAGAAGCATTTTACTTCAGAAAGACTAGATTTCACGAAAAGGGTTCTTAGGACGGTGGTTGGGTTGTCAAAAAAAATCGAATTCGGAAGTAATTGGTGGAAAGCTGGAATTTTTTTTAATCTATTCCTTATGGGTCTGTAATGAATATCCTAAGTTTTCCCCCTCCTACTAAGTGAGCTTTCGCCACAGCATCCAAAATAGTGCAAAAAAACACCTATTTTTTCATTAATTCCACAATATCTTAAAAAGTACTTGTAAAAACGCCATATATACATGAAGTAAATTTGTAGAACATAAAATTTTGAACAAAATGAGTACTTACAACATATACTTTTGTTAAATATTACGCTCACAGCTTAATTTCAAAGTTCGGCATAAAATCGCCAATCGCGCGTTTCAACCCTTTCCCGCTCATACAATAGCTTTCCCACTCCCACTGTCCCTCCCCGAACTCCCCCGGGAATAGAAGACCGTAGTGCGAAAAACGTAGTGGTGTTTTTCGCCTTTGGAACTAACTACACAGCTATTTGATCACCAAGTTGACATACTACATGCTACTGAAAACAAGTCATCGCAATGTAACTAAAAAAATAAAAAATAATCCAATCTTTATGCAGAACTTAATTTATTTTTTAAGGGAAAACGCAAAAGCACTTGCATTTTATTTCACAAGAATTATTAACTGGAGAAGATGATTGACTTTAAGTGACTCAATTTGAATTAGAAAATTATATTCAAACTTTTTAAAAAATCTGGTTTGCTTTTCTTAAAAGTAAATCACTATTTTTTTTTAATTTCAACAATTTATATAATACTTAATGTATGATATTGAATGTTCTACAAAATGCTCTGAGACATAGTATTATATGAGATGCAGTTAAAGTCCGAGCATAAAGTGTTACAAATTCAATGTTTTAATGTCATGCATTGAAAAAAAAAGAAGATTAGTATTAAATTTTAAAATATTGCATCATTACAACAAGAAATACAAATTGCAATGATCTTGACTTCAAATAAGTTATTATATTCCTATTTACAGAGTAAAATAGCTAGTATAGAAATGTACAAAAAGTAAACACACGTAGAAAATGGAAGTAATTGTCCAAACATCACTGAAAAGCTTTAAAAAATCACACACAGAAACCGAACTAAGAAATTCGTAAAAATTGCTGTAACAGCAAAAAGTGCAAGAATCGTTACTAAGAGTCTATGCATAATAAAGTATCAGTCGATTTTAACTCATACAATTTTTCTCTTTCGATCAGCGGTATTCATTACAAAATGATTATCTTTTTAATAAACGATATGTGAAAAATGAAAATGCAGACTTTTTTAAATGAGCATTCAACTTTTGCATTTCAGTAAATGCGAAAAGAAACATTAAACAAATTTACAATACAGTAAAGAATAACTTGAAAAGTACTTGTCATCTATAATAAAAAAATATGTGCAGTTGCGATAGCTTTAAGTAGAAAGAGCAATATCACATATTTAAATTAGCTCTTATTTACTTATGTTTAATAGAGAATGACCTCAGGTATAAAACTTTCAAACAATTTTGTACACGTGGGTCACCTGAAATGATACGCCGAGCAATGCTGAAATATTGGAAAACATGTGAAATTGTAACAATGTTGAGATGGTGATACGAAACAATAACATTAATTTTCTCATTTTATTTGACATATTTTATAAGTCAAATAAATTGTTAAATTATTCGCTTTTTTTTTTATGAATGCTGAAACTGTGTTGCATATTTCAAATTCATTTGCTAATTGTCACTTACTCTCTTAAATCTGAAAATTTAAGCTACAAGGAACATGATGCTAAGAAATACCTCCCTCTACTGGCATTTCAACGATCTTAATAACGCAAAAGGGCTAAAGAGGCTATAACCACTTATAAAGCTGTATAAAGCATCTTTAGTAAAATGTTATATTTGTTTTTTTTTCCTGAGGCTGAAGTGATTCTTGATGAACTAGGGAAGAACCCTATCTGAGTTAAAGGGAAGAAGCTCTTGGAACGTCATAAGCTCATAAGCCTGTGTTTTATACGAGATGCACTTGGTCCCTGCCGCGAGCTAAAAATGAAATTGATTACCGGAAGTGGCCGACCTATTTCAATATTTCCATTTCTAAGAAAAAATGATAATTCACTTGACAAACTTTTCACATCAGATTTTCTACGGTCTCAACGTTAACGGTCAAGTCCGCTGTTAATTTAGGATTTGTTACTGATTATTCACTACAATATTTTGAATTATATATTGCAGTTTCAAACTTCATTAGGATTTTATTTCCTACTTTCATATTCCACTCATCTTTTAAGACCAAATTAGATTATATCTTCAGTTTCTTTTAATTTGATCTCAGATGCAAAAATCTTTATTAAATTTATTTAGTGAAAATGGGTGTTATGGAAGGAAGGGAGGGAGGGCTTGAAGCTGTATAGTTGAGAGCGTGGTGGGAAAGGTATTGTGGGAGCGGGAAAGGGTTGAAACGCATGTTTTCAATACATGCAATGTCCTTAAAACATTGAATTTGTGACACTTTGTACTCGGACTTTCTTAACTGCATCTCATATATTACTATGTCTCGAAGTATTTAGTAGAACATTTAATATTATACATTAATTATTATATAAATTGTTGAAATTAAAAAAAAAATAGTGATTTACTTTCAAGAAAAGCAAACCAGATTTTAAAAAAAATTTGAACATAATTTTCTAATTCAAATTGAGTCACTTAAATTCAATCATTTTCTCCAGTTAATAATTCTTGTGAAATAAAATGCAAGTGCTTTTGCGTTTTCCCTTAAAAAATAAATTAAGTTCTGCATAAAGATTGGATTTTTTTTTTTTTTTTTTAGTTACATTGCGATGACTTGTTTTCAGTAGCATGTAGTATGTCAACTTGGTGATCAAATAGCTGTGTAGTTAGTTCCAAAGGCGAAAAACACCACTACGTTTTTCGCACTACGGTCTTCTATTCCCGGGGGAGTTCGGGGAGGGACAGTGGGAGTGGGAAAGCTATTGTATGAGCGGGAAAGGGTTGAAACGCGCGATTGGCGATTTTATGCCGAACTTTGAAATTAAGCTGTGAGCGTAATATTTAACAAAAGTATATGTTGTAAGTACTCATTTTGTTCAAAATTTTATGTTCTACAAATTTACTTCATGTATATATGGCGTTTTTACAAGTACTTTTTAAGATATTGTGGAATTAATGAAAAAATAGGTGTTTTTTTGCACTATTTTGGATGCTGTGGCGAAAGCTCACTTAGTAGGAGGGGGAAAACTTAGGATATTCATTACAGACCCATAAGGAATAGATTAAAAAAATTTCCAGCTTTCCACCAATTACTTCCGAATTCAACTACCCAACCACTGGAGGTTTCCGAGAACCGGTTTCTCTATTCCAGCCAACCGAAAACAGCGGTTTCCTCATTCCTGTTTACTTCAAACACCTGAGAGAGAGAGAGAGAAACTCATTAAAATTTACTCCTTTTATTTTTCACCGCTCCACTTGCGTATTTGTTCTGCGCTATATATTTGAATTCGATGCAGCCTGTTCCACTCCCCCCCCCCACCCAGAGTTCATTTACGAAATTGCAATTTCTTTTGTTGGAGAAGGTAATCAACCTTTTCGTTGTTTTGCCAGACCGTGCGCCACTGAAGTCAGAAAAATACTGTCTGATCTGTTCAGGGGTGCCCACAGGGGGAGGGGGGATTATGGCGCAAGTTGCGCCATCAAAATTTTTGGGGGGAATTTTTAAAACTAATTTATATATTTATTTATTCAAATTATTTATTAACTTATTTTTTTAATTTAAACTATTTCTTTTATTTCATTATTATAATTTTTCATTTATTTATTTCCTGTGTGTGTTCTTGGAATGTCTAGAAGAAAACAAAAGCGATTCTATTCCGATCATAATTAGTACTTTTATGAAATTAAAAATAAATAAAAAAGTAATGGCTATGATTTAAAAAATAAATAAATAATATTGAAAAAAATAAATAATATTTAAATAAATAAATACACAACATTAAAAAAAAATAATTTGATAAAAAAGGAGGGTAAAAATAAAAGAAATAAAAAAACAAGAGGGTTGTGAAAAAATGGGGGAGGGGGGGAATTAGCGCCATTGACCTTGGGGGGGATGGGCACCCCTGGATTTGTTTAAGATAAAACCGTCCGCGCGTTTAGAAGAATAGTTAGAAGCATTTTGAGCCGTATCAAACAACCTTGGAACGATACTAATTTCAAATACATAGTTTAGTTGAATATGCTAAAAGGATAACAAATGAAAGTTTCAAATGGAAAACTTCGATAAGGTCCCACCCACAGCCCATCTACCCTTTTTTAAGTGGAACTGTTTGCGAGTGCTAGGTGCGGTTTTCACGGACGGACATCGGACAGTACATCTGGGTGGGGCACTGATGATTCGGCCGAGCAGTGAGCAAAATAAACTCGAAATCCTGAGCTAGTTTCCTATTTGACATCCCCTCCTCCGACAGGAATTTGATATGGAAATTAAGTTTATTTTCGAAAAATAAGTAAAATAAAAAGTAATAAGAGAGCTGTTTAATGACCCACATTGCGCTTGGAGTCAAGAAGCAATGTTTTGTTGATGTTTTTTGTTGATCTCAAACAGAGCTGTAAGATAAGAAATAAATGTTAGAAAACATAAATTTGTAGGAAACTGCAGAAATGTGCTTCGAAATGACAAGAAATCCTATTTTCAATGCCAAAATATAAAAAAGAAGAGCCGATGGATGAAAAAACATTTCTGTACCTCAGAACCAGACTAACGTAAGTCCATTTTCGTCATTTTTCGGTAGAGGGGAAAAACGATTGTCGAATACATAGTTTTTCCCCTCTACTGAAAAATGACGAAAATGGACTTACGTTTGTCTGGTTCTGAGGTACATTTTTGGCAAAAGCCAAAACCTTTATTTGTTTAATTCCCCCTGTTTTCTGCATTAAAAGAACCGTCTATATTAAATTTCTATATTGAATCCTATGCATTTGTATTAATTTGGATTTATATCATGTTATTAAAACTTTTTGGTAACGTAATACGTGAAATTTAATTGTTTTGAAAAATTTAACAGAGTAATTTTCAAATTTAATAATTATATTTATAAGTATAAATTGATCAATTATAAATTTTTCTAAAGTCTTTTCAAAAAAAAAAAAAAATCATGATTTTGATACTTTGTTAATTTTACCGTGTAGACAAGAGCAAAACATTCAACCAAAACAGGGAGTCGATGTTTGGCGTGTTTTTAGTAACGTTCTTGCTGTCCTTATTTTAAATTATAAATTTTAAAACACAATGGCTGAGCAACCAAATGGAATGATCCAATAAGAATGAGGTTTATTAAAGACTTTACGCTAACAGGAAAACCTACCCGGTGAAAGAAATAACATCGATAGGTTATATTGGTGCGCTATTCAACCGTGATATCGAAAGGAAATTTGTCTGTGAGATACAAGGAGATTGCTTTTTTTTTTTTTTTTTGGAGAGATGGCCTTGGGGTTGTGTAGGAAATAATCTTGCCCTTCGAAATTGGTTTCTTTGGATTTGACTTCGTACGGCACGGTTGTAATCAGTTTCGTACTGTGGCGAAAAATTAATTTTGCACTTCCGTTTCATGTTCCGAGTTGTTCTTTTTGCATTTTACGTTGTACCAGTGACGTATTCATGGGGTGGGTTTATGGAGTTCAAACCCCCTCCGAAATGTTTAAAAACTATTACAAAAATTCTCATCAGTTTCTCACCGAAAAAAATATTATTGCTATTTTATTTTAACTTCCTTATTTACTTTGAAATTGTATTTGAAAAATAAAATTATCATTGTTGAATAATTGTACAAATTAAGTTTTTTTTTCTACTGTATTATTTTTATTGTAATTATTGCACACATAATTTCTTAACAATTCATTGGAATTTTTAATACCACTAAACCAAAAACCAAAATTTGTACGTACCAAACACTATATTTAACTCATCTTATGTGTCGTAAAATAGAAAGTTCAAAAATACTGGTTGGAATGCGGGCAAATATGTCCAGATTTTTTTTTTCTTCATTGAAAAGATTAGTCATTTTTTTCTCCTTTTTTTTACATTTTTCATGCTAATACTCTTTTTAAATATATTGTAACAAAATTTAACATAATATAGGACACGAAATCAAATGTTATTGACTTTGTAGATTTCGCGAGAAATAGGTTTGATAAAACCCTCCCCGAAACTAGGGTCTGGTTACGGCCCTGCGTGTACTTTTATATTTTCTTCGAATGTGGTGTGCATAATATCAAACTTATGCGCGATCTCAGCGTCCGATTTTATTTTAGATGCTGTCCTAGAGATTAAAAAAAAAGATGTGTTGTCATATTCGTTTTACCATCTCCCTCCCCTCTGCCACAAACTGTCACAATCTCACGAACTTCTCTCTCCCTCCACAAAGAATGACACCATTTGAGGACAACGCCTAAAAGTTTTTAGAAGCTTATTATAAAACGCAGATGCTCATTTATACAAAAATCGTATGGCACAAGCTGCAGGTTGGTTCGAAATATCTTGGATAGACAACGAAATTATTTCAGCGCCATTTCCAAGAATTTTTTCTACTTGTTTTCTTCAAAACTTTTGGAAATACTCCATGCTTTGTTTTAATTTAAAAATTCTTGCTGAACTTCCATGAGCTCCCTTGAATATATGGCCCTGATGAAGGAGCATGCGTAACTCATGTGCTCATGTACACACGAGTGAGGAGTCAAGTGTGGGGAGAGTCTTCAAAGATTCCTATTTTTTATGAGAATATTTTCTGTTATTTTTATTTATGCATTCGAACTTCGTTTAAACAAACTCAAATGGACCTGAAAGACAAATTTATTTTTGGCCGTAATTCGTCTTACCTATGAGAAACAATAAACAGCAACGAGGTTCTACTGTATTTACAGCAATGTTCATCGATGGAAAGCACATTGGAGCTCTATCGTTTCGAAAAGATCGATGGCGCTTTCAACGAATAGTTCCAAAAATGTTAAAATAATGCCAAAATAAAATGTAATAATCTTGTCAGTTATACCAGGGCACTTGGTTATACTTATTTTTTCTTTATTTCTTTTTTTTTTTGCGATTTGTTTAGTAAAATACCTTTTTAATTGAGAAGAAATAACCTTTTGGAGAGGGAAGTTAAGTACCTGTGGAGTGCGATTACTGCGGTGCTGCGAACGGATACCGGAAAGACGGTTTTACAGAGGTTGTGCTCAGAAATCTTGGCATTTAATGAACAGGGTGTTTGGGGACTACTCTGTGAAACAAGAAATTGTTAATAGCAGGCGATTTTTTTTTTTTTGTATTAAGGGTTAGCCATTTAGGATTTAAAATTTCTGTCAAATGTTCAACGCCCCAGTGGCAGAAACACCGCGACACGGCGACATCGTCGCCGCCAGTGAAACCCTCTTGCAGACAGTTTTTGTCTGCACTGATAAAAACAACTTAGAAAAGTTGTCCGCAACTTTCGGTTAATTTTTTTCACCTCTTGAGCATGCTTTGACTTAGGGGCTTCTTTTTCCTCCCCATTTAGCCGCTAAGAGAAAAAAAAAAGTGTTACAGGATTTAAAAAAAAAAAAAAAATCTCTTCGCTGTGGCCAAACATGGCGCCCGAAATCTTTCTTCGCTTTTCTGCTCGTTAGAGCAGCTGTTTTATTTCACTGGGGTTATTTTTTACTTGAGATATGGCTGCATTTTATTTTTCATTCATTTACTTGATATCTATCCTCCCCCCTTTGATTTTTGTCCTTTTTTCTATGAAAAAAAAATTGCAAGTTTTCTTTGTACCGTGGGCAAACATGGCGCCCGAAACTTGACTTTGCTTTTTCAAACTTCAGAGCAGGCATATATTTTACTAATGTAATGTTTTTGTTCAAGATAAAGCTTAATAAATAAGATAAATTTTTTTCTTCATTCATTTGCATCGCATCTGCTCCTCCCCCCCCCCTCCGATTATAATCAATCGGTGCTTTATTGCTTTTTCACAAAAGTTTATTTTTGTTGGATTCATGCTTAGAAAATTGGCTTCTCTAAATTTGGTGTAAAGTGAATTTTTGCCAAATTTATAGGTCACCCCCCCCTCTACTACCGATCTTTATGCACATAGCAATTTTAGTCTTCTTTTTTTTCTGACTTTTAAAACACAGAAAGTCAAAAAAAAAAAAAAACGCCAACTTTTAAAAAAGATTTTCGTTTATGCTGTATCATTAAAAAATGGGTCATTAAAAAAATCAATAGTTTGATCACTGGTAGTGCCCTTCCTTTTAAGTCCTAATTTAAAGTCTAACCTTTTTTTCTTTAAAATATTTATCAAATTCAAGTTTGTGACCTGATAATACCTGCAGAAACAGCTCAATACATTCTTGTCTTAATTTCTAAATTATTCTGAACATTTTAATTAAAAAAAATCTTTTTGATTTCTTTAAAATAACCACAGTTAAACCATGTCATTAATGCAACAGCTCTTACGAAAAAAAATGAAATAAAAAATTAAAACCTCAAAAAGTGCTAAAGATATCCAAATAGAATTTTAGAAGATTAATGAAATGGCTAATGAAACATAAAAAAAATCATAAATAGAAAAAAAATCATTATAAACTGAAAGAATGAGTTTCATAACCTGGATAAGTGATAAGGATGCAAACCTATGGTGCCCCCCCCCCTCCACCCATTATTAAAAATTAAAGTTTAAACTTTTTTATAATTTTGTACCAATCTTGTTTTTTCCTGTGAAAAAAGTAAGAGAAGTTTTTAGAAGCCTTTCTTTTTGAAATCTTTTATCAGAATTTCATCTTTTCCTTTTTCTTTTTTGAGTGACATGCTCAGCAGGTCACAACTTACAGACCGCATGTTACGCACTCCTAACATCAAAAGAGAAAAACAAAATGAAAAAGAATACACGATGCTTACAACATTTTAGATGAAGTGCTACAAATTATAGTTATTATTAAATTATGCTTGTTTACTAGTATATTATAAAAATGCACTCAAAATTTGCAGACAAATAATGAAATTGTTAAAGTTTGTCGCAGACAGCTACAAAACTTTCTGCCACTGGGTTCAACGCTCTACATTAAAAATGAAAAATTGCATTAGTTCTTTTTCCCAGACCCTACTTTTGGCACATCTCACATCTATTAGAGCTTCTTTTTAAAAGGGGCGAAACACGTACCCTTTTCACTGACTTTTCGACATTTCTTGGAACTGGGCTTGAAAAGTTTCGATCTTGGTGTATGTGACCTTGCAGGCCTGGACTCTCCAAGGCGGTCGTCAAGGGCCCCCGTGCCAGGAAGGGCTCCCAAATGAGAGAGAATTGGGATTTTTTTTTATTGGTTTGCAGATTTTTTTGCTACTCTTTCTTTTCTATTGATTAGCTTCATTATACTTTTTCCAAGATGCTTCTCATCAGTCTTGCTCATTTCACATTTGTAGCACCCAGTCAAGGGCGTAGATAAGGGGTGGGCTCAGGGGGCCCGGGCCCCTCCCAAAATTGATAAAACAAATTTAAATGAAACATAATTGGATTGGCATTTTTTGCAAAGCTAGGAGGTTGAAAAACAGCAGGACTAGAGGAGGCCAGTAAGCTTTCATCTCTTTACTATTGTTGAATTGAAAAAATAAATTACTTCCAGTGGCGGATTTAAGGAGAAAATTGAAGCCTGGGTGTTTCGGCTGGAAATTTCAGAGGGCAACAAATTAAATTGTGGCTCAAAGCAGAGAATCAAAAGAGAATCATGACCCCCTTGACGAGACCAAAGAGCTTCTAAAATCTCACTTTTAGACCTTTAGTTATGGAACATTTCCAACTGAGAGCACTCGATCTCTCTTCCCCTGCCCAATGTTATCAAATATGTCTAAAAATTGCAAATTTCGGGAACAGAACTCCTTACCCGTCTCTTCTCTAACAATTTGATCTGAGATCTCTCTCTCCCCATTTTTTATCTAACGTCTTTAAAGGTAATTTCGAAATGTGTAATTAGAATGGACAGCTCCCGAATTTCTCATCTCAGCATCACCAAAAATAATTAAAAACAGCATTTTTAAGCCTCAAACTACTATTCAGAATTCCTAGTGTGAAGCTTTAACAACCCTTACTACAGTCAGTAGATCCGAAAATTGTCATCATGTGAATTGCATACGTGGATTCGTCTGCCTTGAGCATAAGTATAATAGTATCGATTTCGTGGTCAAACAGTTTTGCATGATGCATGCGATCTGTTATACATTTTGACCCCAAAGCAGAATACTGCTAAATTTGGAACGCACGTCGCAGAACAGATATCTGAACTGCAGAACAATTCTTTTTTAATGTGATGGAAAATTCTGAAAATTTTCTCCAGAAATCTGTAGAAAAGGCAGTTTTCTAACTAAACACTTTTGCAGAAATTCAGAACAATTTCTGCAGATTACTTCAAATTAAAAAAAAAAAAAATTAAATTTCTGTAAATTATGCTAATCAGGCAGAAAATCATAAAGTCGATTTTTTGCGACATTTGTGGGAACTTTAAATTTAGTTCAAGCTCGAAAAAATCTGCGGAATTTGCACAAAATTACATGTTTAGCAAATAGATATTTGCAGAAAATTATATTTGTCTACACCTGTTTTATGCCCCTTAAGCGTCCTGCCTCCGAGACTTGGTCTCATTATTAGCCATGTGCTGTTGTTCTGAGTGAAAACATTGCTTCTAATGCGGTGTCAAAGCATACAGAACTCTTTGATGTTTGGAGGAGCAGACATAGTGAAGGGTTTTACATTTTCTGGCAAGAACGTGTGGCTGGAATTTTAATTTCAGCCTTTTTTCTGCAGTAAGACTGAGTACTGAACAAATAGTCCGTTCATAGTCCTGTCTGAAACCGTTTTGATTTTAGGATCATGGTTTTTGAAAACGGCCATGTTTCTACGTGTACTGTACAGTGCCTAAAGTACTTGCAGAACAATTTTGGTTGAATGATTTTACGTTGCAGAACATCACAAAGTATTCTGGTTTGGGGCATTTTGATAAGTATTAAAATTAGTTTGCTAATGGCAATATCGCTCCTGGTTTGGCAGCAACAAGTGTGACACAATGTCCCAACTTTAATGAATTAACAAGCAAAGATATGTACTATCGGCCCCGCTTAAACGAATACTGTCGGTTCCAAGAAATATTATTCTATTAAACGGGGTATTGGATTAAGCGGGGATCTTTAACGTTACGTCTATGGCATCGGTTCCGAGATATTTTATTCGTGTAAGCGGGGTATTCGTTTATCCGTCACCTGATTAAGCGGGGACGACTGTATTTATTTATGAGAGTCAATAGTTTAAAATCAGGGTGGCCACAGACCTGGAAAACAGGGAAAACCTGGAATTATCAGGGAATTTGAAAATTCTGGAAAAATCAGGGAATTATCAGGGAATTTGGGAACATATCAGGGAAAATTAAATCAGAGCTCAAGTCCATAATTTTTTAATACTGAAGCATTAAAAAAGATTATATATTTGATTATCTAAGGATATCTTAGAGACTAACAAGAAAAATTTTCAAAACCATAGTGAATTATTCGTAAACAGAGTCATAAAAGCGTAATTGCTGGCAGTTTCTGGAGTATGGAGAGTTAAAGGGGATGGAAAGTTAGGGATATCTTCTCGGGAATGTTTTGAAAAAGCTGAAGTCTAAAAAGTTCAGGCTATTTTTAGTGACGTAAAACTAGTGGGGTAGGAGTGGCTTTTTTTTTTTTTGACAAAATTAGAAAACTGCAGCATTAAAAACCCAAATTTAAGCAATCTTTGGTGAACTTAGGAGAAGGATTTCGACTGTTGTAACTTAAAATTAAAAAAAAAATCTAAGACATTAAAAGGTAAATTTTAGGATATTTTGTAGAACTGAAAGAGAGAGATATTTGAAAACTTTCTGCGGAGAAATGTTTGAAACTAAAATAGGCAAGCGGTAAGACTTATAGTATTTAGTGATGTAAAAGTAAAAAGGAGGTTAGAAAGTTAGGGATATCTTCTCGGGAATGTTTTGAAAAAGCTGAAGTCTAAAAAGTTCAGGCTATTTTTAGTGACGTAAAACTAGTTGGGTAGGAGTGGCTTTTTTTTTTTTTTGACAAAATTAGAAAACTGCAGCATTAAAAACCCAAATTTAAGCAATCTTTGGTGAACTTAGGAGAAGGATTTCGACTGTTGTAACATAAAATTAAAAAAAAATCTAAAACATTAAAAGGTAAATTTTAGGATATTTTGTAGAACTGAAAGAGAGAGATATTCGGAAACTTTCTGCGGAGAAATGTTTGAAACTAAAATAGGGGAGCGGTAAGACTTATAGTATTTAGTGATGTAAAAGTAAAAAGGAGGTTAGAATGCTTAGGAAAGAGGGAAAGTCTGAACATGGACATTTAGATCATCTTTCCTGAACTTATAGAAAGGGGTTCGGAGGTACTCTGTTTCAGGCTATCTTTAGGTGAATTAAAAAAGGGGAGGATCTCTCTAAAAAAAATTTTTAACTGAAATCCTAAATTTTGTAGGGTGTCTTAGGCAATATTAAGGGCAAAGAAGCTTTTTGTTGGAAAAATTAAAAACTGGAGTCTTAAAGATGTAATTATCAGCGATCTTTCATTAGCATAGAGCTCTGAGATTGTTCTAGAAATTTTTGAAGTTGGATTTATTTGAACTTTCCTGTAAGCTATTTTTCAGTGACGAGAGAGAGAGTATTCGTAAGATGTCTCCCGAATTTGTTTTGAAATTGTAGTCTTGAAATTTTAGGGATGTAAAGATATGGGTGGGTGCTCTTCCAAAAAAAAATTCTAAAACCGAAACGTTAAAAATCCAAATGTAAGCAATTTTCTGATGGATTAAGAAGAAGGTATTAGAGGGCTTTCTCTCAAAAAATTTTTTGAAACTGAATTATTAAGTACTTTACTTTAAGCTATCCTAGTGTATCTCTAGCGGAGGAAATTTTGAGGCTCTTGCCCAAATTTTTTTTATTGAAGCTTCAAAGCTTTTAGTTACGTTTTGTGATGTAAATATAGGAGTAAAGGGAGTCTCTTCAGAAAAAAAAAATAAAACAATGGGCTTGAAAATACTAATTTAAGCCATCTTTATTGATAGTAGAAGGATTTTCCTCCTGAATCTATGTAAATTATGCTATTTTATGGATTCCTTTTAGTGACGTAAAGAGGAAGGATTTTAGTCTCTCTGCCGAAAATAATTTGATTTAAAAGATAATGGGCATAAAACTTTGAGGACTATTTGGTGAAGAAATAGTACGACTTATACAAATTTGGCCGCCTTTGGTGAACTTAGAGGAAAGGGTTTGGGCTTCTCTCTTGAAAAGTTTTCGAATCTGATGTATGATATTAAAAGCACTATTTTAGACCATCTCCAGGTGTTTTAAGAATGGGGGGAGGGGGTCTTGAAAGTTCAATTTTATCTTTTGGGAAGTTAGAAGAAAGAGTAGAGATGGAAGATGCAATTGCTTCCTTAAAAGTTTTTAAAAACTAAGTAAAAAATGTTTAGGCTCTCTTTGGAGATGTTGGAAGTTTAGTAAACTGATATTTAAAGCAAAAAAAATCCTTTTGTTAATGACGTTTTTTAGAGCTGTTCGATAAGTCAAACCGACTATGTAGCTTCGTTTTTTCTTAACAAATTAGCGGTCTCAAATGCCTTCCTTGTTATTGTTGCTCATTTTTGTACATAAATATAATGCCTGAAGTAGTTTATACAGCAGACATATCCAAGTATCAAGGAAGAGTAGAAATTAAGCTTCAAGAGCATGAGAAATGGGGCGTAAGAGAGAAATCAGGGAAAATTTTAGTTGGACAGGGAAAAATCAGGGAAAAGTCAGGAAAACAGATTTTGTTCTTCCTGTGGCCATCCTGAAAATTCGAGTTGCTGATGTAATTTTCTTTTAGCGTTAATCCAGTCGGTTGCAATTAGTATGTTTATAGCAGAGCTTTGAATAGAACCTTTTATCCGGGATCCAGAAAACCGGGAAATTTTGCCGATGTTTCCGTCATGTTTTTAAAATACGCATTTTTGTCAACTTTTGGAAAAGTAAGATTTTTTTAAGAAAAACTCAAAGAATATATGAACGTTTTTTTTTTTTTCAAAATACTATATTTTTCGCTTTTCACTTTGGAAATTTTGAACAAAAATGAACTTCAAAATTAAAAGATCATCCTACCCAAGGGCAACATTTTCGGAATATTTTCCCGAATGAAAAAAAAAAAAAAAAAAAACACATCTGATAATTTGCCTTATTTTATTCCATTTAAATAGTAAAGAAATAAATACTCTTGCATTCTAGTGTAATTTTTTATTGAATGGTCTTTGTCTAAGTGACGAGGACGAAAGTGCGAGAAACGCCGAATTTCACCTCTGCCCCCTCCCCCCCCCCAATTAAATTTTATACCTCCTGAACAATTGCATAACAAAAACTGCTAGAAAGAAGATACCGAAATCATGCGTGTGATCTTCCAACTTGGAACAATTGTTTCGTCTTCACCGGTTTGTTAGTCGGTAAAGATTTCCTTCTATCCACATATTATAAGGGGAAAAAAACTTTCAAGTATCTTTTGGTAGCGCCATTGATTTTTCTGAATATTTACGGCAGCTAATGAAAACTCGTATTTTCCGATATTAGTTTTAAAGCTCAACGTTTTTCAATCTAATAAAAACATTATGAAGGAAATTTTGTCCCTATTCACACCCGATTCATATTAGTCGTTGCTACAGCAAATGATAAGAAATAAATAGATGAAGCATGAAATTGCTTTGTCGAAAGAAGAAAAGGTCGCAATGGTTTTTATCAGACTATCGTCAAGAAGGAAAGATGAGGAAAAATGAAGCGTCGGCTGCTGTAAGAGGACATATTTATATTAAATTTGCGAATACTGTCGGGCCCCGCTTCAACAAATACCATCGGTTCCAAGAATAATTTTTTTTTTCGATTAAGCGGGGTATTTGATTCAGCGGTGATCTTTAACATTGCGTCTATGGCATCGGTTCTGAGATGCTTTATTCATTTTCAGCGGGGTATTCGTTTATCTGTTACCCGATTAAGCGGTGACGACAGTATGTCTTTTATTAACCGACATCAAAAAGGAGGGGCTTGTCTCTTCAAAGCGTACATGCGTGAATATCAGGAAAAGTGCCAATTTGACCATGGAATTTTTAAAGAATACTTGGAAAAACAAATTACTGTCTAACATGTCTTCTCATGACCTACATGTTCTTCTCATGACCTACTTTTACAGATAAAACAATGAGGAAAATAAAAAAAATGTCACTTCCTTTTACTTAGTAAAAGAAGTACTATCGTGATCTTGAAAAAAATTTCACTCAAATTTCGGCCTAAATTTCTATTTTACTCATGAATGTTGAGTCGTTTTTTCGACCCCTCAGCTCGTGCATATGCACTTTTGAACATATAAGCATCCGAAACATCCCTTTCGACCTCCCTTGATTAAATTACGACGAGTTTTCTCGTGACGCCTGTATGCTTGTATGTATGTATCTCGTATAACTCAAAAACGGTATGCCGTAGAGGCTTCTAGTTAGGCATGCAGGCTCTGAGGGGGGTCTCGTTGTCCACCTTTCCTTGTGCTTGCATTCGATTAATCCCAAGGGGGCCTTTCACCTCCTGTTTGTTTGTCTGAATTTTAAAATAATGGTACTTAAATGCTTATTTACTCGTCGGATTCTTAAGTGTTCAGGCCAGAAAAGAGTGACCCCGACTCATGCATAATTACTCTCCGAAAAGACAACGGACTGGTTATAAAGACGTGATTATTTTATATTCCGTCGAGGGGGGGGGGATGGGTGCTAGACTCGTGTGCAACTTCCGTTAACCTTGATTACCACACGTTTGTTCTTAATGACCTCTGTCACGCGACGTCCCGTTCTTTTAAGTGTTTCACTTAATTGCTGCAAACTCCTCGCTATTTCATCTGGAGCGGATTGAGATTCGTTTCACTTTCAAATACGCAACTTCAATACGCGTGGCTTTGTGTAGTGTCAATTGCACGTCTTCATATTTATCCCACCCTGAATGAAGTAAAGTAGTTTATCCGGCACTCGTGCATCCGTGTCTCCGTAAAATACAGATCAACCGTGTAAAGCTTTTTGGGGGAAAAATGTTCATGTAGATTATTTAAAATTAGGATAGTAGAAACGTAACTGGGTAATTCTAACGTGATAGGCTAATCTATTATTACAAAACACAATATTAAGCAGAATTCGAAAAAATTATATTTTCGGAAATATCCGATGATTTGATACATATCCGGTATTTTCAATCAATGCAAACTAGTTTTTAAATAGTAAATGCGCACACAAATACACTTGAACTATCACTTTTCATTCTGAACTATAAATGATAAAAATTTTACCTGACTATGCTTTATTTCGAACGCACACTTGTTTGAATCAGAGCATTCTTTGTTGATAAATGATGTGAGAAAAAAAAATATGTTTTTTGTTTTTTTAATTCTTAGTAAGCAATTCCATGCAATTTTGTTACAGCACATGTTTTTTTGTCGTAATAGCAGCAAGTATGCTTATTTAAGGATTTGCTTCGTTTATTGCCCATTAGGGTGGAGTGAAAATGCTCGAAAAAAAAAAAGTTTATCGCAATTCATTAGCCTGTGTGCGGAAAAGTTGCCACCTATAAGTGTAACCATATCTCTGAAGTTTTAGCTTCCTACAAAGTTATCTTCATCTGCCTATTTGCCATAGAAAATTCCATAGAATCATTATATTTAAGAAAGTTTAATGCCGCTCTTTGCATGTTTTCCTTGAGAAAAGAAACCAAGATCTCGTCAGGTAAAGATGACTGCATAACAAGCCCCATTACAACTCCTATAATTTGTCTTTAAATATTTAGGTTGTCTTCCAGAACTCCACAATATTGTCTTTTAGTTTCAAATTTAGGCAACAAAATTCTCGATGCTATCCTTGATCTAATAAATCCGTCTAGAGCGTCATTGCCACATACAGCTGCTGATGTATCAGTAATTATTTTCATACAGCGCTCTACTTCTTGTGAATGGCACGGATATTTTAAAATTTCAAATATCCTCAGGAATATCCAGAATCATCATCTAGTTTATCTCATTAGAAGAAATAGATTTCGTAATCGGGTGCTCGGTAAGGTTAACTGAATTCCAGTCAATTAAATCCATATAGTTATCTACGTTGAAGTGTACAATGAGAATCTTGAATTCTCGAACATTTTTATCGAGTTCAGCCATCCGTCTACACTCTAAAAATCTTTTAAGGCCCAACTTTCTCACGTTTATTCGATCATCAGACATCATAGATAGTATAATTTGCTCCGGATTCCCAAAATAAACGTTTCATCGCAGTGTTTTATCTACTATATTCTTTAGCTCTTTAGGTAGAAATCAAGATTTTTTTATTATGCTGTAAAAATGTTGACTACAATACCGACATAATGATTTAGATTTAATATCAAACCATATGACTCAATTTTTCTGGAGCATTTGGTGACAAGTTGAACGGAATTTTTCCATTTGAAATTCCAGTTCACATTTCGTTGAGATACCCCTGGTCCGTACTAAGTTCATTAAAGGCAATCTCGGGCAAAGTTTCTTGTATCCTTTCAAAAGTGAACTACAGGAATACCTTCACAAGATTCTAGTTTCCCCCCAATGTTTCCGCAAAACCCTTTAGGGGCTGTAATAGTTCCATCAAAATGCTCCATTAGATGACGTATTGGTAATTCATTAGTATGTAATAAGCAAATAAACCATTGTAAAGGTCGTCCAACAGGGAGCTCAATTTGTCTTATTTAACCATTTTTAGATCCTGTATTGACCACTGTTCCGTTACACGCTTGTACCTTAGAAATGTCAGCTATTTTCTCTGAAAACTTAATATGCCAATTTTTATGGCTTTTAAACTACTAGATTTGGGAGTGACATGGTCAACATTTTTAGATCCAGACTCTAAAACTAAAGCAATATGCTCTTTTGTGATTGTTCTTTTAGCTCTCCTTTTTCCTTCTTAATTTGAATTAAAGTCTTGTCTTTTTGACTGTCGAAGTACAATCCATATTCTTCTGATGAAGAGAGTTCTGTATTTTTCCTTTTCAAATCAAGACAGTTTTATTCCTTTCCTTTCTAATTTTACTACTATCGACTACTTTAAAAGAATCTTCTTTCGCAATTATTCCTATATCTTGCAAAGCAGCATTTATGAGGATTGAAGCTGACCTATCGGACACACCAGTTCTGTCACAGGCCTGTGCTACATTTGGAAGTTTAGTTCTCATCTGCGAAGTTGAAGGAGAATCTTGACTTATAATTGTGCTTTTCGTTTTAAGTTGTTTATAGGCAGAAATCGTAACTTCATTTTCGTGAGAAGAATGAGAAGAATTAGAAAAATTCAAAATCTGTCCTGTATTAGAAGTAGAAAGTCTACCTGTTGTTTCCACAATATCTTGCAGTTAAGTATTTTTAGCTCTTTCAGCTGCTCTGCCGTTCCGTTTTAATCACTTTTCAATAATTTTGCTTGCTTTTGTATCAGCATTTCCAATTATCATTTTACCTAGTGTTCTTTGATCCAATAAAAATGCCCTTTCAGTTATAGGAACTTTAATTTTGCAAGAACAGAGAACAAAATCCTTGCATTTTCGTAATGCAATATCAAACAGATTTTGCTCAACTGATTTTCTAAAAGACACAACCCTTTTGAAAAAAAAATAGTACATCTTTTTGTTTTAAATTTTTTTCAACATTACGATATTTCGTATAGTATTATCTTACCTTAGATTATATTTGTTGATCGATATAGAAGGAAGTGAACTTTTCCCCCCATAAGCATTTAAGATCATTTCTTACCCGGGAACACACATCCATTAAGCAGGTTCCTTTTAATTTGTTTATAAAAATAATAGGCGTATATATGTCTTATAACACTCGAATACGTATGTAGAATATTATGTTTGAAGATTTCAGGAGTTCCAAACAATGGACTTCAGTCTTGTGATCGAGTCTTGGGCATTTTGAAATGCCGTAAGTAACGTGTGATAACTACATATAAGTACTCACGTGGACGGGAAAAAATGGCTTACACGTAATATAAACTAAAAAGAACGTTCTTACTATTAGAGTTCAGCTAACTCGAAGAAAAAAAAACCGCAATTGATAGTAGCAAAATAAGTGAACGTAAACACTGGGCTGCCAGGAAGAGAAAGCGCGGTGCGCAAGCGTTATGTACAGTTGTACACTTAAAGATCATCCTACAATTGCCAAGGTCATTCACTCATTAACTGACTATTTATTTCAAATAATAAAGTTCAGTGCCAATCATTCGTAACTTCAAATGAGATATGTTATACTTTTATCATTTCGTTTTTGCCATATAGGTGAGAAATTAAGCAAAATACTTAAAATTCAAGGCCAGATAGGCAGATAAAGATATTATTTTATTTTGCTAAAATTTTGTACAATAAATAAGCTTCATAAGGGGCAACTTTTCCGCACCTAAACTTATTTCGTACTTTCATTTTTTCACTCCACCCTATTGCCCATGCTATCCGAATCACCCGCTTTGGTCCCAATCAGCCTGGATAATCGAAGAAGTCGTACCTTAGTTTCGATTTTAGTGCTTAGCCATGTTTGGAAGCTAGGGTGCGACATCAATCACAAAACATCGATGTTTGGAATCATCGATGTATTAAATTAAAACATCGATTTATTGATACATCGACCAAAAAACATCGATCATTTTTCAAACATATTTCGTACATACTGTTGGTTCCAAGAAATATTATTCGATGAAGTGGGGCATTTGTTTAAGCGGGGATCTTTAACATTGCGTCTATAGCTCGGTATCCGGCCTATCCGGCTGATATTTTAAGTATCCGGTACTTCCGGATATACGATCCGGCTGACCGCCCCGGATACGGATATCCGGAAGATTTTGCAGGATATCCGGTATTGATGTGGGAGATATCCGGAATTGATGTGAGGGCTATCCGGTACTATGTGAAGACCTAATTGAATATTTTCTTTTTTACAAAAATCCCAGTTAAAAATTTCATTGTTTGATAAACCTTTTAGATGATGTAATTACTTTTCATCTTTCCTTTTTACCAATTTTTGCTTCTAAAACAAAAATTGTGTTATTCCTCCGACTGTGTACTGGACATGGAAGCATTCTGCATATTTGATTTTTCACAATTTAAAGATAAAGTATGATTGTCTTCAGCTTTTCAAAAATATTTTAGTTAAAATATTTAGAAAGAAAAAGCTACAAACCTTCAAATGATTAATGTGCGACAAAAGGTTGAAAAAAACTTACGATCATATCGTTAGTTCATAAAAATTAATCGCAGTAGCTTTCAATATAAATTCTCAAATTATTTTATTTATTGAATTCTTTTATTTTTAGTTTTTGTACTTCTAACAAAAATTGCGATCTATTAACACCCAATGATGATGTAATTAGATATATTTTACTTTGCCACTATTATTTATTTTAATTGAAAGTAACATACAATAAATAAGTTATCTAACATTGGCGAAAGTGTTCTTTTAGATAATGTAAACATCTGTCCCCACGAATCGTCGCAACTTAGCCATGCTTTTTTTTTTGAAGGAGAGTTTGAATGTGTGTGTAATGAAATTTTGAATCTTGCACTTTGTTTCGTTCGTTCTTTTTGTAATCCCTTCCTTTCAGAAAAGATATTTCTCTGCTATTAGAATCTGTTCACGTCTGTCACGCCACTCCGTAACTCCTCGAGAACATGTTGAGCATGACCCTCAATAACATTCAATCGAGTCTCGATAACTCGAAGCTTTATAAACTCAAATATACTTTTATTTCAAAGTTTTCTTTTGATTCCACATTCTTGAAAAGACGGTAAGAACTGCTTGTAACTCGAACTATCAATAACTCTAAGCTTTTAGGGGGCTCTAAGCTTTTAGGGAAGCTTTTAGCTTCCCTTGGGATTATGAGCTCTTGAGACTCGACTGTATTTAGGATGTTAATTTGCATCTTTAGAAAGTGTATTTTGTTTTTTGGAATTTAAGTAAAACTTTAAGTTAATTGTTTAGATGTAAGTTTATTAATTTATTTTTTAGAGTGAACATGTTTAGAATCATTTTTAATAATAATAATATATCGGTCATTTCAGCGAAAAGGGTACAAATCAGTCCCAATACTTCAGAATTTTGGTAATTAATTTCAATATTTACCACCAATTAATTGTATTTATTTATTTGTTCTCTATCTAATTGTGTGTAACCAAGTATTACTTATTTAGGCATAAGCCATTTATACAGGACTCAAAAAAAAAAAAAAAAACCCTTTGGCAAAAGAAGTAAAAAATGATCTGCCCCAGCTTCAAATTGCTAGGACGTAAAATGCAATTTAAGATTAAGCTGAAATGAAACAACAAAATCATTTGCAATGCACAGCACAAAAAATGCTTCTGACACCCTTTCTGCTGATTTTTATGTATGTAAACAAAAAAATCTTGGAAAAACACAACTTTGATTTATTGTTTTGAAGCTGCTTTACATACTAAGAAGTTCTGTCAAGAACTAAACGAGCCAACTTTCCCGTACATCGACATCGGCATTCTAGCATCTGATCAATATTCTCTTGATTATCTGAGACAGAAAATTATGTCACCCATACCTTTTTAGCGTTTAAAGCTGATTTCTAAATGCAAAATATACCAATCTCATCAGATGAAATAGACACGTAAAAAGTAAATAAACGAATAAATAAAATTTTGTCGCACCTTTTAGAGAGAGAAACTGTTATAGTTCTTCCATAGAAAAATTCCTCAATCGTTTAAAAAAAAATAAATAAATAAAAGTATAAAGAACATCAAAACAAATTTTAATAAAGAAAGAAGAAAAAAAAACTCCTTCGTTAATAAAATAATTTCATTTTTAATCAGTTGCCAGTTGTTAAATATAAATAAAAAATAAAATGCTCTTGCGAATGAAAAAATTTTGTTACAAAAAAAAATCGCCTGTCAAAAAAAAAAGAAGAGATAATAATAATAACAAGACAAATAAATAAATAAACAAAAAATCGTCTGCACAGACAGTCATTTTTTTTCTGAGCCTGCATTTCCGCCATGTTTGCGGAGTCGTAGTCGGAATCAGAGTCCTCACAGAAGATTATTTAGAAAAGTACTTTATATACATCATTTATCAAAACCATTTTCTTACAAAGTTAGTTTGAAGGAAATCCGACTTTAAGCTCAGGATCAACATTCAACTTAAATTTCCACCTTGGTCGCTAATGTTAAGATTTTTTTCTGAACGGTTCAACGTTGAACGGAAAATGGTTCAAATCAAAAAGCGAACTATGGGAATGAGCCTCTCCAAGATCTTTCGAACAAAAAAAAGTTTATTCACTTCGGACGGTTCACTTAAAAGTTATTAGGTGGGAAAGGTTGCTTGAACGGTTCAATGTTGAACGAAAAAATGTTCAAAGTGAAAATTTAAATATGGTAATGAAGTATCCTTTCTGAGATCCTTCGACCAAGAAAAAAAATTTGTTTAACTCGGACTGTTCACTCAAAAGTTATTAGGGGTGACAGCTTGTTTGAACGGTTCAATGTTGAACGAAAAATTATTCAAATCGAAAATGTAAATACAGGAATGAAGTATCCTTGATAAGATCTTTCAAACAAAAAAAAGTTTGTTCAAATCGGACTGTTCATCAAAAAGTTAGTATTGTGGGACAGGTTGTTTGAACGGCTCAAAGTTGAACCAAAAATTGTTCAAATCGAAAAATCAAATGTGGGAATGAGCTGTACTTGCCGAGATCTATCCAACAAAAAAATGTTTGTTCAAATCGGAATGTTCATTCAAAAGCTATTAGGGGGGGGGGACATACAGACCGACAGACACACACACACACAAATTCCCCATCTCAATACCCTACTTTCCAATTTTTAATTTTTCAATATTTATTTCACTTTTTTATTTCTTTTTGACTTTTTTTGGACTTGGCGATATTTTTAGATGCATTCAGCCACTTTTAATGCTTTTTTCGTCTTTCTTTAATTTTTAACGAGAAAGTAGGCTAAAAATAAGCGGACATGCAATGTAATTGAAATGCCGGGTATCCGCAGGATATCCGGCGGCACAATTCCGTATATCCGGTATCCGGCTTGTGATGAGCCATCGGATATCCGATATCCGGCAAAATCACTATCCGGTCCATCCCTAGCATTTTGTGACTTTTATTCTTTTAGTTTTTAAGCATAATAATGCTATCATTTTGTTTTATTTTTCCCGAATTGCATTTTTTGCACACAAGACCCTTGGGGTCACTTCCCCAGCATGCCAAAGAAAAAAAAAAGAGGACGTTACAACTTTTGTCGGAGAGAACTGGATAGAAAATGTATTGAAAAATGTCATAAGTGTTCGTAATTCACTTTCAAAAACCATTTGTTTCAAGTCGGTGACAGTTGTAAATAAATCTAGTTATTGTAAGCTTAGCTCCAAAATTAATAGCATTTTTAACGAATAAACTAAATTTTACTTTGATTGCCTCTTTTTATTTTTATCTAGGGATGGACCGGATAGTGATTTTGCCGGATATCGGATATCCGGTGGCTCATCACACGCCGGATACCGGATATACGACCGGATATCCTGCGGATATCCGGCATTACAATTACATTGCATGTTCGCTTATTTTTATGTAATGCAGCTTCAAAACAATAAATCAAAGTTGTTTCTCGCATAATTTCTTTAAGAACATGTTAAATGGGCGATTCTCTGTAAACTGGTAATTGGCTGTCCGGACAGAGTATTTAAAAAAGAATAAAGTGTAATAAAGTAATTATCGCTCTTAATACAAGTAAAGTAATCATACTTTGTGGCCCAATTGTATTTGGAGTGATAACAATTTAATTTATTTTTCTAGAAATTATCTAAGCGTCAAAAACACAGTCCCCTGGCTGTCCCAATCCCATAGTCTAACTGTTAAAGACAGGTTTTCAAAAAACCCATAAACACTACATAAATTTGGCAATTAATATCTAAAAGTAGAATAATGAAGCTATATTTTTCTTATGAAATAAGGTATAATTACGTATTTCTAAAACTTAAAATTGTCATGTAAATTCTGTCCGGAGTTTTTTTAAACAGTCCCCTGCAACAAATTCAAAGCTGTAATACGAAAAATCTATAACTTTTGCAAATTCTTTTTGGCATGAAGTTTAAAGTAATTAGTGTGAATTTGCCAAAATCGCCGAGAACGGTGTTGAAACGCTACTTTGCTTAGTTTGAGAGCCACATTTGTGATGAAAGTATGTATCAGGGTCGTTGCGAAAACAGTCCTCTGGGAAGTGATTTTATTAATGTCAATTAATTTAATTATAAAACATATTAGTTATTATGTCCACGATTTGTGCCTAAATTTATAGGTAGTCTCGTAACTAATTATGCTCCAATAGTTTTGCAGATATTACGCAACAAAGAGCAAAAACACCGTCACCTGGCACAGTCCTCTGCCTAGTTATACCAGGCGGGGGACTTACCCCCTATCATGCTTTATCAGAAAAACACATACTTCAATGAGCAGTTTGCACATGTGAGGAATATGCGATATTTAAGTTGTTTTCGATAAATTATGACTCACTATTTCCGAAAATATGCTTTTCCATGTAAAAAAAAGCTTTATGTTAATTAATATTTAATTTTAAAGTGAGAGAAACTTGACGAAATGTCACGTGACGCGAAAACGCAACGTGATTGGCCTGACGTCACTGTGCCCTTTACTACTTTGTTTACATTTTCGCTACGGTAGTATGATGGCGAAAGCAAGGATCGGCGTTTTTGTCAGGTTCAATAATGTTCTTCAAACTTCTAATACAGCTTTTTATTGTGTTTAATGAATGCTGTGTCCCTTCTAGATTGTAATAAACAGTTATGAGTGCCAAATATTGTGTCTTCGGCAGATGTGAGATTGTTTACTTTGCTCAGTGCCGGTTCTACAATTTTTCTTAGCCGTTGCTAAACGTCGGAAATGCCCATTTTCCGTCAAGTTTTTAATGGTTTTCCTACGCAAAAATGAATGTTCAACTGCTGAAACGGAAAAAAAAAAGTATTTTCGTTACATTTTTACATCTGTAGTCTAAGTGTAATGTGAGCATTATATTAGTGGAGTTTAAAATAGTACGCTCGAGTATTTTTCTCGTTTATAATTTTAAATTGGGAATACACTCATGGTTTTTACTGTAAAGCTATGCTATAACTTGTTTCAATGACCTTATTGAATTACTTAAAAATAAAAGAAAGTACATATCTACTGTACATGGTTATTTTCTAGCTGAAAACTTCGCTATCATTATTAGACTCTCTTGGTTTTTTTTTTGTTTGAAAAATATGATTAAAAACCTTTGGTGGTCAAAGCCAACAGAATGTTAATTGAATTTGACATTGACTTCCTTTTATCTTTATCATGAACAATGAGTGAATGTTTAATAATTAATTGCATTTTCTTATTTGCCCAATAATTACCATACTTTCATTAGTGTATTATGCAGGGTTGGGGTTTTGGACGTCCAAAACTGGTTTTGGACAGGACAGATGGGTTTTACTGTCCAAAAGTGTCTTAAACTGTCCAAAAGTGTCTTAAACTGTCTAAAAGTGTCTTAAACTGTCTAAAGCATGGCAAAAGGGTTTTAAGCTGACTAATTTCTATTAGCTGTAATATTGATAATGCATACATCTTAGTTTCTTAGTGTTAATTAGTTGTAATTAATTTTAATATATGTTAAAAAATGAACACTTTACTCATAACTCCACTGCATAAAAATTTCATAAAATAGGAATTGGTAGTACTGTCAAAAAAAAAAAAAAAACACTCTTGACGCAGATAATTTCAGCTCCATTTGTAACTCATAATATGTAAAACTGAAGTCTTTTGTGGTTTCTTTACAATAATGTTTTCAGTGATATTCAAATCATTTTTTTAACCTTAGATTGAATATAAATAAACTGATGAAAAAATGTTTTTCACTACTCAAGAAAATTTTTCTATTTTTGATTTTTGTTTTTAATACTGTGTATTTTGTTTCCAACAATATATATATGAAGGGCTTGGGCGTAAATAGTGGTATCGGATAAACTCGAAAAGACGTATTGTTTCAAATTACAAAAAACAAAAACACATTAAATAAATTAAGTCTTAACTTCAAGTATAATTTTGTGCTTTTGATATTTGTCCAAAATATAAAATTGTACTAAAAATGTAGTTTTGGACAGTTTAGGACAGTTTTGGACACATGGATTTTGGACAGGACGGTTTAAACCATGGTTTAAACCGTGGTTTTTACCGTTCTGTCCAAAACCTTGCCAACCCTGGTATTATGTAACATTAAAGTAAATAAAAATAAAATGCAGCTCTCTCTTTGGAAATGAAAAGTTCAGAGCTGAAAAATAGTCGTTTGGAAAAGAAATCTAACTCATAATTATAAGGTATAAAATTGTAAACCTTCATTAAATTGCTTCCATGGTTGCACAGTATAATCCAATAAAAACCTTGGTTGATCTAAAATCAGTAGATAAAACGTTTACTTTTATGTACCGAGTCATAAATCAGATAACTACTGCTTAATTTTTAATACTTAATAACATTAGCTTGATAATTGTCTTAATTTAATTTTCCATTGCATTATGCAGTATCCAAGTAAATAAAAAAAATGCAATTTTAAATTCAATCTTTTGTTTTTGTGTAACACAAAAATAGACAAATAAAATACAGACCTCTCTGCGGTAATGAAAAACTAAGAAATAAAGCATAGTAATTTCGAAAACAAATTCCAACACATAATTACAAACTACAAGAATGTTAAGATTAATTTCTACCTGCCATAGTTTTGTTACTAATCAACATGATCCAATAAAAACCTTATTAACTGGATTAAAATCTACTTCCTGTTCTTTTTGTCATTGATCATGAAAATAATATACAGGGTGTCCACTCCAATCGTGGACCAATAGCTAATTTCTAAACCGTTAGAGATAAGCATATAGTTTATTTGGGAAAAAATCTCCAAATTATGAAAGGAATTTTGGGTCTATTCAATGTTTTTCAAAAAATCAAATTTTGAAGGAGTTACGAAATTTAAATTTTTATACAGCCCCCCAGTCTTATCATTCATATTTAGTAAAACATTCTTGACACTGTACGTTTAAAACTAAAAAAAAAATCACTCTTCTACCACAAAAATTGACCGAGTTATGACGTTTTGAAAAATCAAGATTTTGAAGGATTTCGCATACGGTCCCTGAAGCGATCTCTCGATGACGTCATGAAATCAATGCAAAATCTTGATTTTTCAAAACGTCATAACTCGGTCAATTTTTGTGGTAGAAGAGTGATTTTTTTTTAGTTTTAAACGTTACAGTGTCAAGAATGTTTTACTAAATATGATTGATAGTGACTGGGGGCTGTATAAAAATTTAAATTTCGTAACTCCTTCAAAATTTCATTTTTTGAAAAACATTGAATAGACCCAAAATTCCTTTCATAATTTGGAGATTTTTTCCCAAATAAACTATATGCTTATCTCTAACGGTTTAGAAATTAGCTATTGGTCCACGATTGGAGTGGACACCCTGTACAATAATTGATTTAATTACATGCTTAATGATTACCTCTATTAAAGCGCTTATTGTGCAGTATTTCAACATAAAAATAAATAAATAAATAAAAATTTAAAATAAAGAACAAATGACTCTTGGGGGAAGGGGGGATTGAAACAGTGAATAAAATACTGTAAAATAACTTAGTCTCGCAAGCTGTAATTTTCGTGAAAACGGAAATATCGGCGATTTCGCAAGCAGAAAATTTCGCGAAATTTAAATAAACAAAACCGAAACTTGAGAAAAAAAAAAATTCTCGAGGCTAAAACTTTCGCGATTCGGGCCTGCTGACGAAAAAAGGAGATTTATAGTAAATATGAAAATAGTGATGCGAAAAATGCAATACAAGGTACAGATAAATTGGCCTCTATGGTTTTTTAAAGTTAATATAATCTGTTTAAAATTGGGTGATAAAAGTCAATTAAATGTTGAACTGGATTCACTATTAATTTCTTATCTTTGTTATGAAATCAGAAATTAATATTTAATAATTATTATCCTATCAATTAGTATCAAAACTAGTTCAATCTTGATATTTTTACTGCTAAAAATGTTCCTATTATTATTTTCACACGGCAAAAAAGCTAAACTATTTTTCAATATTTAACATTAAAATTTGAAAAAAAAAACTTATTTACTTGCCGAAAAGTTATCCTCACAGCACCAATGAGAGGTTTTGTTGGATAGTTTATTGTTCTTTTTCTCATCCCTTCTCATCGCATTTATCCATGCTTTTCGTTTGGTAGGATCTTTTGGAACGCTAAAAAATAGCTTGTCAGGCGTATTATAGGTTGTATTTTTGCAACAAGGGACAAGGCAATACTTATAACTACCCTTTTAAGTCTATGCCATGCTCTAAATTTTAAAAATAGGTAGTATTTATCAAAAGTATGGAACCACAACTCTAAAACGCACGCCGAATCGGTCTTCTCCTAGATTGGCGCGGTGCCGCTGTGCATTGTGACGTCACATCAGCGGCCATCTTGATTGCAATGTTTTCCCGCGAAATTTTTAAAGCCAACTTTAAATATTAATATCTTTTCTCACAGAGATCGTATAATTTAAACATAGGTATCGTTTTTTACGTCTTTTTCTGCTCTACATTTTGGAACTAAGAACGAAAAACGTGCAAAGAGCTCATTGGCCCGCTTTCAAACCAAAGTAATAGATCTATTTTCTGAGCGATAGGAAAATAATTATACGAACATTTCAAAAAACCATGCCTGGACAGATTTCGTGTGAAAAATGACGAGTTTACAGAGAATCGCCCAAATACATTTAAATTAATTTTTAAAACCTCTATTTTATTTGTACAGGAGTAGCGCTACATATGAAATGAAACACTAGCATATTGTGATTTCTTTCTAAATTATGTATTTTTATCAAAATAGACGAAACTTTAAAAGATTGAATTAAATATTTCTGTATATACTCAAAGTTTAAACTTTTAATTATTCTTAGTTTAAATTTTAAAGCTTTTCTGTTTCAATATCATTTCAATGAGTTTCTACGTAAATGATACAGTTATTAAATATTTCACCAATATTTAAAAAAAAAAGAAACAAACAAAGAAAGAAAAAAGGAAAAAAAACTAAGCTCAGATAAACGTTTTTTTTTCTTTTTTTTTCAAATTGATACATATTTTATTAGAATTTTATGAATTTAAACTTCATTACAAAGTAACACATTTTCTTATTTCTAATTTTGCAATAATATAAAGCAAAATTTTGCTTTGAAATTCTTTTTTTTAAAGAATAATATACATGTAATTTTTCTAACATACAAGTTAAAGAAGAAAATATTAAAACAGCACCAGTGTGTTAAGTAATAATAATAATAATAAAGTTATACTCAAATAATCAGTTAAAAATTTTATATAACTCCAAAAAACAAAGGAACATGTTTTCTGAAGATTCAAATCAGCAGTTTAAATATACTTTTAAGAGGTATGCTAAAGTTGTTCGCTTTTTAAAAAACAAATGAGTAAACTTCACTTAAATAATCAACTTGAAATTTTACTTTAGTTCCAAAAAATTAAGATACACATTCTTAAAAGTGGCAAATTATCATTTTAAATACATTAAGGGTCATGCTAAACATATTCACTTTTTTAAAAACAAATTAATAAACTAATTCTTAAACGATCACCTCGAAATTCAACTTTATTTTGAAAAAATAAAGATACATTCCGAGATGCAAATGTTATATTTATGGGTTATTCCAGCCAAAATGGTACAAATCATGTCTGAAATTGTCGAGTTAAGTCAAGGCTACACTAGATAGCGTTTTATACAGGCTTCTTCATTCCTCAAAACATCAATGGTAAAGATTTGCCCGCTAGAGAGCGCTGAACAACGACCTCCCAAATGTTTGTTTACATTTATTAGCATGTTGTTTCCGCTGTAAAAAGTGACGTTTATCCTATCTTTTAGGGTTAAAAAATATTGATGTAGTTAACTGAAGTGGAGTACAGAGTGAATTGATGCCGAAGGCCCTCTTAGTACTGCTTTTTAGGGGAAATAAATTCTCTTTTCAGGTAAAGTTGGTCGCAACTCATGATTCAGTCATACGACATTCATTCATTGTTTACTTTCTTCGAATTAGCAACATATAGCAATGGCGTTCAATTTTGACATCTCTGCATTAATAAAATATACGCTTTTCTTCGCAGCCGATAAATAAAAATGTAGCAATGAAATAATATTGTTCTATTTACTATTTTGTTTCATTACTGTTGCTCACACGATCTTAATTGCTACGCAAAAGCTCAGATGTTCATTTTGATAGCGTTGACCCATCAGAGCGATAAATGGCGAATCTATTCGTAGAGACATTTCATTTTGATGCCCCAGAATGAAATGTACACTAATGAAGCGATGGTGTTCAACGGAAAGACGATTGACAACAAAACATATTAATTTCTTTAGTAAAAACGAAATGAGCATATATAATCGTTTGGTACTAAAGAGCAATACAAGTACGAAAAAAATAAACAAAACTACAATATTACGACGACCAACTGTAAAATTTTGTTTTCATTTACACAACATTAAAAGGTAATGTTCTTTTTATGTTAAATTTCACACATTGATAATATTTCGATAATTGGGAATCTGCTGTGGTTGCCAAATTTTTGGCGATAATTACTTTATTTTGTTGCTCTTTAGTTTATGTTTGCGAAGGAAGTATATTTCCCTCGCTCATAAATTGGACACAAAGATTTAACGCCAATAGTGAAAGATAACCAGACTTCCAATCACCGAAATCTTCCCTTTTTTGTTTCTAATTTCACACATAAGTTTAATACTTGAAAGTAAAATAATGGGCCAACTGAAAAAAAGCTGCGAAATAATGTGAGAATTCTTATTAAAAAACTCGCCAAATCAACTTCAAAAGCTCCATTAGCATGTAACATAACAAGTTTAATAAATATATCGAGCCATTATTATCATTGAAATTTAAATTAAAATGCAAAATAAGAGAAAAGAAGACGATGCAAGCTTAAAATTTTAATCTTCGCTTAGGTGGTAAGAAAATACATCGCCAAGTTAAAAAACGTACCTATAACTGAAACGTACATACTACCAAAGATCTCGGTTATTGAAATATTCTCAAAAGCTTTACGGAGAACTTCCATTAAAATGTAAAAAAATCGCCAAATAAATTAATTTGACCATCTAAACTCATCAAAAGTTTTGATGGAACTATCGTTCCAAAATCGCCATTTATCGCTCTGCGGTGCCAGTGTCGTTTCATAGTTAATTAATAATTAGAATCAATTAAAATGAAAAATAATTCACTGACTAATTAAAATAAGCCGTTAAAATGCAGAATAAACCAACAAATCGAACGAGCTATTAAATAACGTTAAAATACACTAAAATAGAATTGAATGCCAAATTGTAAAATGGTCGCCAACAAATTAACTTTTAATTTTGTCTTTTATTATTTGATTTGTAGAAATGTTAGTTACCATAAAATTCGATAGATGTCGCTGGAAAAGAACGTCCGTTTTTATCCCAAGGATTTTGATCAAATGAAGAAGCCTGTATAAAACGCTATCTAGTGTAGCCTTGGTTAAGTTTATTAAATGAAGTAATTTTCGCCAACTAATCATTGTTTTAAAAATTATTCTCTGTTTATTTGTGCATAATAAAGTGTAAATGGCTTGTATATATGAGTCATTCATTAAGGGTTTTGAATAGTTCGACCACTTTGTGTAACAGAGGAGACCAAATGAGGTTTGAAAAATATATTTCTAATCATAAAGAAAAGTTAATTACAGAACAAGTATAAAATGAACTAAGCATCCTAAAACTAATTCTGTCTGCAATTTCAAGAAAAAATATTTTTTGCACTATTAATGCGACTGTAACAGAATGGACATCCCACAGTGCAAATTAACTATCATCAGCAAAGAATTTAGGCTTATCTTAGTTACTGATTATATAATTCAATGTATCAAAGTAATCAAAGCAGATACATTACTTGTACTTATTAAAAAAAATATCACATTGAATGCGATTGCTTATTTTATTTCTGAAAGGCTTGTAACAGAGTGGACAGTTTGAAACATAAAAAAAATCTAGGAACAAAGATAAATAGGTGTTTTTCCAAGATTTTTTTGTTTACATACATAACTAGCTGTCGTGGCCGTCACGAAACTTTCTTCTATATCTATCTTATGAATTCCGGTTACAAAATAAAATACGTACTCGCCCAAGTAATTGGAGACAGCTACAATTTCCCAATTATCGTAATAGCCCTGCAAATGCAGAATCAATGAGCGAAATTGGAAATCATTGCAAAAGCCTTGTTTAGATTAATTGCAAACATTTTATTTGTTAGTAAAAAGAAATTGGCAACAGTTAAAAATTTCAAATCATTGAAAGTTTTCAGCTGTTTTGATAATTAAATAGCGTGAAAGTGATTTTTTAATGAATTAATTTTTCGCATTGTTGACTAAGCGCAAAAATCACCCCACCCTCCCCCTGGGGCGATTGGCGCCAAAATTTAATCGATGCTTGCTTCCATATTGGGTTAGTGTTATTCCAAATTTCATTCAAATCGCAGCAATATTTCCCGAGATACAGTAGGTACAATGACAAAATAAGCACTTTTGATTGCTCCACCCCCATTTGAGATATTGACACACAAATTGAATCAGCACCTGTACTCAATAGGGTCTACCTATGGACCAATTTTCGTTTGATTTCGCCGGTTACTTCCTGAGATGTAGCAGTCACCCTCGTGCAGAACACGTGCGATTGCTCCACCCCCCTTCGAGATATTGACAAACAAATTGAATCAGCGATTGTACTCAATAGGGTCTACCTATGGACCAATTTTCGTTTGATTCCGCCTGTTACTTCCTGAGATATAGCAATCACCCCCGCGCAGAACACGTGCGATTTCTCCACCCCCCTTCAAGATACTGACACACAAATTGAATCAGCACCTGTACTCTATAGGGTCTATCTATGGACCAATTTTCGTTTGATTCCGCTTGTTACTTCCTGAGATATAGAAATCACCCCCGCGCAGAACACGTGCGATTGCTCCACCCCCCTTCGAGATATTGACACGCAAATTAAATCAGCACCTGTACTCGGTAGGGTCTACCTATGGACCAATTTTCGTTTGATTCCGCCGGTTACTTCCTGAGATATAGCAATCACCCACGCGCAGAACACGTGCGATTGCTCCACCCCCCTTCGAGATATTGACACGCAAATTGAATCAGCACCTGTACTCGGTAGGGTCTGTCTATGGACTAATTTTCGTTTTATTCCGCCGGTTACTTCCTGAGATATAGCAATCACCCACGCGCAGAACACGTGCGATTGCTCCACCCCCCTTGGAGGAATTCGCTAAACAAAGTCAGGTGCACCAGTTCACATGGTGGTGCATATGTGAAAAAATTTTTGTTCGATTTCATGCAGTAGTTTTTGCTCTAGCGCGGCCACAAAAACTGGTCACACACATACAGACTCACACACAGACAGACACACACACACACACACACACACACACACACACACACACACACACACACACACACACACACACACACACACACACACAGACAGACATTTTCCAAAAATGGTCGAAATGGACTCAGCGCACCTCAAAACGTGCAAATCCGTCAAAATTCGACATTCGAAAATTTTCACGAAACCAATACTTTCTTCTATATATTAGATATAGAAGAAAGTAAAAATCATGTTGTGAATGGTTTGCATGTGTATCTGTATTCCTTTTTGTGACGGCCATATTTTGGTCTGAGTGAACTTAACTTTTACTGTCTTGCTGATGAGTTCATTAAGTACCAGAACATTGAACTGTGTCCGGGTAAACCAGGAAGTTTTTACTAGTTAATTAATCAAAAAAAAAAAAAAAAAAAAACTAAAGTCCACAACTAATATACTGAGCTTATACAGAGCTAAACTTCAGTTTTCCTAAATTATTAGGAAAAACGTGACCAAAGCTTTAAGTTAGGTGCTAAAAACACTCGTGTCACGCTAGCGCACTATTTTAAAAATTCATAATTTGTTTATATGAATTAATGCGTGTTTGCAAGAGTTTAAAAATTTTGCTTAAAGTATTGTTGCGCTAAGAATCAATGTAAGTTTCCTGGAAGTGGGATCCGACTTTGAAAGCTGAGAAATATCGTCAGACTGCAGAATTGTTAATCCGTCCGTATCTATAAGTTTATTTAAGGTAATTTATGAATACTGTCGCCCCCGCTTAGTCGGGTAACGGATAAACGAATACCCCGATTATACGAATAAAACATCCCGGAACCCATGCCATTGACGCGATGTTAAAATTCCCCGCTTAATCAAATAATATTTCTTGGAACCGACAGTATCTCCACTTGTTAATCCGTCCGTATCTAAGTATAATTCAGGTAATTTAGGAATATCTCCTCTTATTAAGGAAAAATGCTGCATGACTAGTTTAATTTAAAGGATTCAATCATTTATTTTTCTAGAAAAAAATTACTATCATACCGTGAATATTTGTTTTGGGTAGCAGATCATTGATTGGAAAACGTAATTTAGCTGTACACGATCGAATTAAAGGATTTGAATCTGTGCAATTGCTATTTCAACTATCATTCCGTGCGTTAAATTTCGTTCCCATTTTATGTTTTTATGGACAAAATTTCTACGCCATTTCCTGAAATACTTCTCAGAATAAGTTAAGCCTCTTTTTCTTCATTCCTCCATTTGTAGACATTTTTATCTTGGCAAGTTACGGCATTGCCAACAGAAGTCGGTCATCAACACTCTGAGTAAAAGGAAAAACCATATTCCTAAGCCACTGACAGTTTTCGTAAACGAAGACGTATAGCAATATAACTTATGCATTTTCGATATAACTTTTTTTTTCCGACTTCTACGTTTTTGTTTTCGCTAACGACATTTAAAGCCTGGATTGGGAGGATTTTATTGCAGTTTTCGCCATTAGGTAAAAAGTAGGCATTTCGCAGATTATCACTTTAGATATATGTATTTATAATGCATCTGAAAACTTTTTGTTTTTCGCGTTTAATGTTGCGGAATAACGTTTCTAACGGTCATCTTCCTTGTATTTCAATACATTTTTTTAAGTTTCTTATTTCTATGACCTAATTTAATATTTTTTTCATCTCTTTCGGTGAAATAATATTGTAACGAGTCCGTAGCACCTTCAACTTTCTTCAAATGAGCAGTCCAATCTTGAGGAAGTAACTATAAATTTATTTACAAGTATGTACACTATTTACAATAAAGCGGGAAACAATTGCTAAACATCCAGCAATTAGGTAGCAAAACAGTACACTGTACTCTCAACAGTAACTCAGCACCACGTATCTAACGTGAACAGTAATTAAGCAATTACAAAAGCAAAACATCGCCCAAGCGAATAAAAACGAGCCTCTCAGAAAATCCCATCTGAAAACAACTGACTGACTTGTGTTCAAGGCCAGCTATTTATACACGGAAAGAATTCCCGACAACTTTCTAGTAATATCTGGAATATTCCAAATCATTCATAACTTTAAACAATTCATTCAAGAAAACGCTAGAAATAAAAAGAAAAACACCACTCCGAGCGAAAATGTCTTCACGCTTATTAAAGTTAGGGCAAGTGTAAAAACTACAAAGTGTTACGGGGCCGGTATACAAGTGATAAAAGTGATATCTTCAGATACTTTTGCAACATGACGTCAGATAAAACCAAAACTAATGAAAATGATGCAAGGCAGGAAAAACAACAACTATTTACAAGATTTGTAACATTGCCCCCTTCCCAAGGACTGCACGTCCCGGGCAGTACAATCCCCAGAAAGGAAGCAAGGGAAGACTTACAGATGCACACATTACATGATGACCAATCATAAACATGATAAACAATAACAATGAGAACATGAACGAAATAATAACATTGATAGAGTAATATTACAAACAATTAAAGGCAAAAGTTATTTACAAAATTTACAAACAAATTACCATGGTAGCTTTAGATTTACTTTACGAACTATGGCCATAGTATGGGGCTAGCCGATCATAATGTACAACCCTAGGTTTTGAATGTGATGACTTCTGGATCCTCACTACGACGTCGTTCAGCCGGTGAAGGACTGTGTAGGGTCCATCCCAATGCGACTGCAATTTGGGTGACAGACCTTTACGTCGGATGGGATTCCATAGCCACACCTTGTCACCTTCTTGAAAGTCATGGCCAGTGGACCTTGTGTCGTATCGGGTCTTCATTTTCTCCGTCGCGATGTTGATTCGCTCCCGTGCGAAGTGATGAACGTCTTCCAACCGGGCCTGGAGATCCTGGACGTACTCCTCAGGCGATGAAGGCGCATCTGGAGGGAGACCGAAGACGAGATCACAAGGCAGCCGAAGCTCTCGGCCGAAGAGCATCTGTGATGGGGAATATCCGGTGGTCTCGTGGACAGCACTGCGGTAGGCCAGCAGGAACAGAGGAAGTTTCTTGTCCCAATCCTGTTGATTTTTGGAGACCATAAGCGAGAGATTATTAAGGATTGTCCTGTTGAATCTCTCCACCATGCCGTCCGATTGTGGGTGTAGTGGTGTCGTTCGAGTTTTCTCAATTTTGAGGATTTTACATAGGCCCTTAAACACAGCAGAGATGAAGTTTCTCCCCTGATCGGAATGGATCTGCAAAGGTGTCCCATATCTCGAGATCCAATGCTGGACTAGAGTCTCTGCTACAGTGGTAGCTTCTTGATCCGGAATGGAATATGCTTCGGGCCACTTGGTAAAATAGTCAATGGAAACGAGGATGTATTTGTTCCCATCAGTAGTTTTCGGTAGAGGACCAAGAATGTCGATCCCGATTCGTTCGAAAGGAGCTCCTACGTTGTAAAGATGTAGCTTCCCGCGGCTTCTTCTCTTCGGTCCTTTACGGGCAGCACAGGCGTCACAAGAATGACACCACTTCTCTACGTCATCCTTCGCCTTGCTCCAGAAGAAGCGCTCTCGAACCTTGTGGAGGGTTTTCAGGATACCAAAGTGTCCTCCAGTCGGACTACTGTGCAATTCCTTTAGAACGTCTGGAATTCTTGATCTGGGAAGGAGTAACTGCCATTTGAATGCTTTACCATCGTCAGATTCCCATTTCCGATACAGGACGCCATTTCGCAACTGGAGAGATTTCCATAGAGCCCAGTATCTTTTCGTTGCAGGACTGTAGATAGAAATGTCTTGCCAGCTAGGTCGCCGACTGTCTTTTTCCATTAACTCTATGATAGGCTTTAGGTCTGGGTCTTCAAGCTGATCTTTTCTAACTTGGTCGTCACTCCATGGATCAGGATCTGAAGATGATGAAGTAGCAGTAACTTGACAGGCAGTAGGGATTGTCGTCCCGTACTGTTTCTCAATTCGGGAGCAATAATGGCAGTTCTCGGAACAAGGTCTTCTTGATAATGCGTCAGCATTACCGTGTGACAAACCTTTTCGGTGCTTAATCTCGATGTCATATTCCTGGAGCCGCTGTATCCACCTGGCTACCTGGCCCTCTGGATTCTTGAAATTCAAAAGCCAAGTTAAAGAGGCATGATCAGTCCGGAGCAGGAATTTACGGCCGTAGAGGTAATGATGGAAATGTTCTACAGCTTTAACTATGGCGAGCAATTCCTTTCTCGTGACACAATAATTTCGCTCCGACTTGGATAAGCATTTGCTCCAGTAGGCGATGACATGTTCGTTACCGTCTATTTCTTGAGATAAAACAGCTCCAACGCTCTCGTGGCTCGCATCAGTGTCAAGTATGAAGGATTTTTCAGGCTGAGGATAAGAGAGAATAGGCGTTGATGTTAAAGCCTCCTTCAGCTGTAGAAATGCATCCTCGCATTCTTTGGACCATTCAAATTTTTGTTTGCTCTCCGTCAGCTTATGCAAAGGTCGTGCAATGTTGGAAAAACCCTTCACAAACTTCCTGTAGTACGTGCAGAGCCCCAGGAAACTTCGCAGCTGATGGACATTTTCGGGGCGGCTCCAATTCTTGACTGCTGATACCTTATCTGGATCTGTTCGTACACCTTCGGAAGAGATAATGTGACCAAGGTAGTTCACCTCACGGCGGAACAAATTACATTTGGACGGGCTTAACTTCAGGTTGGCTTCCTTAAGCTTTTGCAGCACCTTCCTAAGATTAGCCAAATGTTCCTCAAAACTGCGTCCTATGATGATGATGTCGTCCAAGTAGACAAGACAGGATTCATAAGAGAGTCCTCGCAGCACTGATTCCATAAGACGCTCGAACGTGGCTGGTGCATTGCAGAGGCCGAAGGGCATCACTTTAAACTGCCACAAGCCTTGTCCGGTTGTAAACGCCGTCTTCTCTCGGTCGTCGGGGTGTATCTCCACCTGCCAGTAGCCGCTCTTTAAATCCAGGGTCGAAAACCACTTGTGTCCGGAAAGGGTGTCCAGAGTGTCATCGATCCGTGGAAGAGGGTAACTGTCCTTCTTGGTGATGTCATTCAGGCGTCGGTAATCAACACAAAATCTGGTGGAGCCGTCTTTCTTTCGGACCAAGACGATAGGGGATGCCCAAGGACTGGATGAGGGTTCGATGACGTCATTCTCCTGCATCTCTTTTACGAGGATCTCAACCTCTTCCTTCTTGGCGAACGGTAGTCGTCTTGGATGCTGCTTGATAGGGGGATGATCTCCAGTGTCAATCCTATGCTGCGTTAAATTCGTGCGACCAACATCCTCGGATGTAGATGAAAACACCTGCTTGAAGTTGTCCACCAATTTTTCCGCAGCGTTTCTTTGATCCTTCGATAATGGTGCACTCCCAATTAATTTCGAAGTCAAGGACTCGGAAGACACAGTCTCGGAGGAATCAATTCTTCTGATGATGCAGTTTACGGGAGTACAAGTTGCCAACACTTCTCCTTTCTTAATATTCCTCGGTCTTTCACTTACATTGGCGACTCTCACAGGAACTGCATTCCTTGAAAGGTCCACAAGCGTAGATGCCACTAGTACTCCTTTTGGGCTATTACTCTGGTTAGGATATTCAATTAGGCCGAATTTAAAACTGTTATTTTCCTTGATGGAGCCAGGTATTAGTACTTCTGATCTAGAGGGAATCAATGAATCAGTTTGGGCTATTATTTGATGAGCAGATTTTAAGTTATTTTCGGTATTGAAAATCACTATGTCTTCCCTCATCGAGTGCAGCTCATTATTTTTAAAGTCAATAGAAAAATCAAATTTTCTCAAAAAGTCCAGTCCGAGAATGAAGGGATCTGTAATGTCAGCTACGAATGCCGTGTGATGGTAAGTGGCACTCCCGAACATTATTTCTAAGTTCACTTTTCCTTCAATCTCGATTTTGTCACCTGTCACAGTTTGGAGAGTAACGCAGGGCGGCGTCCATAAGATCTTGAGACCAAATTGATGAGCCACATCAGTCTTAATAATGGTAACGTTGGCTCCTGTGTCCACAATCATTTCGCAGGGAAACCCATTCACATAAGCGTAAATGAAGAGTCCGTTGCAGCCGCCACTTCTTGGGGAAATCTGGAAAACTTTGGGAGACGTCTTCTTTTCTTGGCGAGCTTCGCAATTCCTTCGTACGTGGCCCTCACCGCCACATTTCCAGCACTTCAGTGTTTGTCCACCTTGGTCTTTGCGAGCCGCAATCTTCTTCAGGGTCCCCGACATCTCTTTGATTTGTCGCTCAATGTCCGAGAGACGAGTTGAGTTCAAATCTTGGGCACTCACTTCCACGCCCCTGGTCGAATGGCGATCCTTGCGGGACATTTGCTGTGCAGCCTCGAACTTCATTGCGTAGACCAGACCGGATTTAAGATCTTTAATGTCCGCCATCCGGAGAGCCATCTGAACTTCTGGATTTCGCACTCCATCTATGAAGTAGTTCAGGGCCAGGCTATCGCGAACACCCGAAGGACAGTCCGAGAAGGCGAGATGGGAAAGCCTCTCAACGTCTGCTGCAAAAACTTGTAGAGTCTCTCCAGCCCTCTGGAGTCTGGATTTCAGCTGGAGTTGGCTGAATTCTTTTTGGCATGCTTCGCCAAAGCGAAGCTCCAAGGCCGATGATAAGGCATCGAAGTCGCGGTGCTTGTCCTCTGGGAAGGTCTGTAGTATGTCAGCTGCATCCCCTCTCAGCGAGGCTGCAAGGTGACAGGCTTTCGTGGAAGAGTCCCAGGAGTTTGCTTCTGCAACGATGAGGAACTGCTTCTTGTAAATATTCCACGAGGTCTTCCCGTCAAACGTGGCCAGTTTGATGGATGGACGAGAAGTTCCAGCTGCAGCTACACAGTCACTTGAGTTGTTGGAGGATGCTGATAACTTTGATTCAATTTCTTTAATTTTCTTTTCCACGTGATTTTCTACTGTGGTAATTCGATCTTCAACGCTGTCAACTTTCTCTTCTAGAGCCTCCACTTTATTTTCCATATTGGTAAATTCACTTTCCACCAAACTTTTCATTGACGTTAGATCGCATTTAATTTCTTCAGCTAGATCCTTTTTTAATTGTTCTTGATTAGTAGCCAGAGTTCGCCATATCACTCTTTAACTGTTCTTGATTCGCAAGCCCATGTCATTCTTTAACAGCGTTGATCGCATCAAGGAGTTGTTTCAGTTGTTCATCCATTGCTCGAGTAATTACCATAAAATTCCGAAGTCGAAAAGTCCGCAGGAAGAAAAGTCCAAGTTCACAAATAATAATTCCAAGAAAGTCCTTGAAGATGCCCCACGTTGGGCGCCAAAATTGTAACGAGTCCGTAGCACCTTCAACTTTCTTCAAATGAGCAGTCCAATCTTGAGGAAGTAACTATAAATTTATTTACAAGTATGTACACTATTTACAATAAAGCGGGAAACAATTGCTAAACATCCAGCAATTAGGTAGCAAAACAGTACACTGTACTCTCAACAGTAACTCAGCACCACGTATCTAACGTGAACAGTAATTAAGCAATTACAAAAGCAAAACATCGCCCAAGCGAATAAAAACGAGCCTCTCAGAAAATCCCATCTGAAAACAACTGACTGACTTGTGTTCAAGGCCAGCTATTTATACACGGAAAGAATTCCCGACAACTTTCTAGTAATATCTGGAATATTCCAAATCATTCATAACTTTAAACAATTCATTCAAGAAAACGCTAGAAATAAAAAGAAAAACACCACTCCGAGCGAAAATGTCTTCACGCTTATTAAAGTTAGGGCAAGTGTAAAAACTACAAAGTGTTACGGGGCCGGTATACAAGTGATAAAAGTGATATCTTCAGATACTTTTGCAACATGACGTCAGATAAAACCAAAACTAATGAAAATGATGCAAGGCAGGGAAAACAACAACTATTTACAAGATTTGTAACAATATATTGAATTTAATGTTATTGTTTGCCAGCTGTCTAAGTAGAACAGCAAAACTAGAGTGAGTTTCCAATTAATGCGAACATTCCAAGTATTTAATATGTGGAGTACAACTTTGATATACCCCCCCCCCCAAAAAAAAATTACTCGCCAAATCTGGAACTCCCTACGGACTCTTTAGGGTTGCTGTTTCCTATTTTGGTGTTGCCAATTTAGGTTTTTACAGCTAATTTAGGTTTTTGCTGTTGCCAAATTTAGTATTTTCTTGCATTTGTACCATTTTTTGAGTTTATTTTTTGAAGTTTTGTGGCAATAATTTTTGTGGCAACAGGTTTATTGCTTGGCGAGAAAAAAAAGTCACCAAATTCTCGATTTGGGGCTTATATCAAAGTAGTTCCATATGTGGATTTATTAGTTACAAAATTCGTAAAAAAAGTCTTACGAGTCATGAATATTTCTGTGTAACTGTGTTCTAGATACATTGAGTTTAGGGAATGTATGCTAGGGGACGCACTCCCCTCCCCAATTTGTTCCTCTTCCTACATGAGATTGGTTTTATGTCTTTAATTTAGTGTTTTCACTTTTGTCCTCTTGTTTGTTCCATCTTTGTGTTGTTATGTGTTTCTGATTTTTATTCAAAACTATTTGTCAATTCTTTTTTCCCCTGATTAGTTAAAATTTTAAACTTCATTTATGTGTCTGATTTGAAATTTTTTTTTTAATTTTAAAAAGTTTTATGGGTAATAATCGTTTGTCGTAGAAAATCTTATGAAGGCTCTTGTGCCAGAAAATCTAACGAAAATAGAGCGCTATTCTGTTTTGGGGAGATTTGTTTTTTTGTTTTTTAATGATTCGGTTAATTAGTATTCGTCAATAAGTCAAGCTGGAAATTAGAATCGAGCTGATCACTTACTACCTTGTGTATCGGGGATTTCTCCTATTTGATTTTTCTTTTTTGGATTTTGTTGCTAATAGAACTAAAAATAAGACTTGATAATTTTAACGATGTTTTCAATAAAAGATTAGATGGCAACATTTACTTCAACTTCATGACCACAAAATCAAGTGTTCCTTGTAATTTAGTTTAAAATTTGTTTAGCTTATTTTAATTGAACAAGTATGGGAACTTACTATTATTTGATCATTTAGAACTTCTAGAAACTTTATAATATGTTCAAGTTTTCTTCTTTTCATTATTTCAAGTTTTTAAAGTATTCTTAAAAAAGTTTTACAAAAGTAGTTATCCCAAGAAAATATTCTACAAATATTTGTTACGTCGGAGGAAAAAAGCAAATTCAAAAGTTTCAAACGGATATTATTTCTGCACTTTTCTTTAAAAGCATCGTTTTTTCGTTCTACTTTACATTCTCCTTTCAAATAAAATAAAATAGATTCAAGTTATTCGAGATTTACGAAACTGCGAGCGATTATAACGTTATTTGCTTCATTTACTTCATCTAATTTCTCTAACAATCTCGGAAAGTTTTTCTTGATTTTTCGTCCTTCTAATTTTATTA